>APFE031137733.1:6723-49927 GCA_000404065.3 Pinus taeda
CTTTATTTTTGTCAATCTTGAGGAGGATAACATATGCTTGTTCTATAATCCGCCCTTCGGGCGAACCTGTCGCTATATTTTAGCGAGCCTAGCGACAGTGAAACTCGTTCTCGTCCATTTGGGTGAGTTTGTTGCTATTTGGTTTTAACGAGTTTAATGACAAAGATAACTCAGTCCCTTTCAATTTTAGAGAGTTTGAAAGGAATGGAAAGGAGACTCCAATGATTATTTTTCATCATGTAATCCCTTAAGTCCGAAAAAGTGTAAAATAATACAGAAGGGATGAATTTTCGATAGTTTTAACGAGCCGAACAAGACAAGTGCTCGATCTTTTTGTGTAATAATCCCTCAGGTCCAAAAAGATTAAAATCTAGAGGAGGGATAGCACTTCCGATGACTTTAATGAGCCGTAGAGGCCAATCGCTCGACAATCTTTTCATATTTTACGAGTCGGTTGAAAAGAGCTTAAAGGAGACTCGTTTTCGAGGAATGAGTGATGATTTCGGGTAGCAGCTGATTCCAGGTAAGGTTTGGAATTCTCCAATCACGGCAGTGTCACAAGGATGGCTAATAGAATCACTCTTCACAGATGTTCCTCGAAAGGGTAAACAATCAAATGGAGGTGAATGATCGGCTAAAAAATAGAGTGGAGGTGATTATGAGAACATGACCAAGGCTCAAAAGCTGACGATAAGGCATTCACAATGGTTATTTACCGGAAAAATGGTTCATTTTTTAATGAGCTTAAACTCTGGGGGAAACATTTTCTCATTGCTTATGTTTATTTTTTAATGAGCTTGAATTCCGCATTAAAACTACTCGTGGCGGGTTTATTTTTTAACTAGATTGAACCCTGCGGTAACACTGCTCGTGATAAGTTTGCATGCCCCCAGCATAATAACGCAAATCGAGGTGCATTCCCCCAAGCTTCATTTCATTCATCTCGATGGTTGGAATGAAGGTTTACCTTCGAGATCTTTGAAAGACTTGATTTGGAAAGGGAGTTGTTTCAATTTGTAATGAGGTTGACACAGTAAAAGAACTATCCTCATGGCGACCTTTGATCACAACTCATAAGGGGTCATGAAGGAAAGATCTGGCTCCAATGCCCCCAGTACATAATGTACAACATCATTGAATTGATCCTCAGATGATGTAGCTATGGTAGGGCTTGGAGGTAATACCTCGCAATGATCCACACTATCAAAATGTTCTGAGTTATTCTTCATCTTTTTTGATGTAGAAGATCTCATGTGACAGGTTTCCACTTTGGCCATTTCTGCCAGCTTACTCGGAGGCGGAAGGGAAAAAGTCCCCATTAAGGAAGGGTCTTTTAGGAGACCTACTCCTATATTTTGAAGTGACTGAGAGCTTCCGTGGATCATCGGAATGCTTCCCCTAACTTGTGAACTGTTGGGGAGAAATGTTTGTTGGTCGACGATTGTGATTCCTCCTTGGAAGGGAAATGCAATCTTCCTAAAGTACATTGACACAACGGTAGCCATAGCATATATCCAGGGCCTTCCCAGTAGGATGTTGTAATCGAGGTTTCCGTCGATAAATTCAACATCAATTTCTACTGTTTTGCCCCCCAGTTAGACTTGCAAGTTACTTAAAATCCCATATGGAGTGTACGTTTTCCCATCAAATGCTTTTAACATCGTTGATGACCGCGACAAGGGTGGTGAGCTTAAATTTTTCCAGCAACTCATTGACATAATACATGTAGATTCCCCCTCATCAATAATTGTTCGATGAACAGTTTTGTTGAGGGATTTCACTTGAATAAGGAAAGCTAGTTGAGCTGGTAACTGAGGGTCATATCCTTTGTGATCAAAGGCCACAAGATTGGAATTTGTTGGTTCAATCCCACCTATCACTGATAATAAAGCCTGCTTTTGGGAAGGGAAATTTTGCAGTACCTTAAGTGTCGACATAGCAGACGGCGATTGGGCCAGATCCTCCACTATATTATAATGTTGTGCTGCTCTGGCACGAGGATTAATGTCGATTTGTGTACTACTCCCTTTGGCGGCTTTATCGTTAGCTCAGGAATGATGGGTGGCACAACTTTGGTCAAAGTTGTTGTCGAACTACTAGGTTTATCTGTAGCCTTGTTGTTCAACATCTGTGGATTTCCATAATCTTTATTCCTTGTCAATATCAAAGCATCATTTTGTTGTTTCGAAATGGACAACATAAGCACTCGGGACGGGAAGCATTGTCGCTAGCAACCAGATTTGTTCCTGGGTTCGGAAATGGATCATTCAATACCGCTGAGGTTTTTGAATTCTTGAAGAATTTTCTAAGCTTAGCTTTATATAGACAATCTCTTGCCCGATGATCCTCATCGCATATCTGACACCCTGAAGGAGGTTTCCTTTGCCCAGAAGGGTTTGCAGAAGATTTTTTAGGAGATGACTCCTCTTGTTTCTTCTTTTTCCATTTATTTTTCTTTTTGCCTCCTGGTTGCTTTGGTTCTTTACCTTTGTCAGTCTACACAGCATTAACTTCCAAGGCAAGAATTTTGTCATTTTCATTTTGACTAGAAACCGTACGGTCTTTCTTTGACGTAGCCTTTATGGTTTTCGTGCTAGTCGTACCTATCATGCCATTTTTGGCATGAGAGTCTTTGTTCGATTTAGGAGGGGGAGGAACGGAAAAATCTGGTCTAGGAGCATTAGGGATTTTATCGTAGAGCGTGCCAGACTGAGTATAGATCAAGTCTAGATATTGTGCATGAGCAATAACTTGCTCTTCAGTGACGACTCCTCCCTTTGCCACATCTTATGTAATAGTAGGTAATAGAGACTTAATAAACCATTCAGCCAATAGCTGATCAGGAACATATGTTTTTACCATTCTACGACGACGTCGCCATTGATGAATATGATCGGATATGTGAGTGGCCATCGTTTGTTTGAAATTGGTAAGTAGCTTAGTTCCTGTTTCGTACCTTATAGGTAACTAAAAATGGGTTTAAAAGATTGTGGCTAGGGTACTGAAGTTATCAAACGAAGCTCTAGGCAGTTCGATATACCACTTTGCTGCCGGACCAGTTAACATTCGCTGAAAAAGGCGAAGCCTGATCGAATCATTGTTGAGAGTGTTTGATGAACACCACAGATGAAAGGTCATCACATGATTCGACGTCTTCACCCAGATTTCCATTAAATTTAGGAATATCTAACAGAAGTTTATGAGGAATCGCCGACCACCAAGGGGCATAAGCAATTGGATCATTCGTTAGCCGGTTTAGATCTGGTAATTCTAGAGTTGCTACAAAAGCCAACTGTTGATTCAGGTTAGTCGAAGCATACCTAGGATAAGATGGAATCGCCTGATCAATGGGTCTTTGCATACCAGCATAATGTATTTGATATTGGTAACTTTGATAAGGTTGATGGGCATAACCATTATAGTATGGTTGTTGATAACTGCTTTGGAAATGCGGTTTCCCATTACTTACAAAAACTTATTGCTCAAGTCCTTGATATGATTGCTGGAATTGCGGTTGTTGATATTGAACCAACCATGGTTGTTGGACCATTTGCTATTGTCCAATACTGGATGATTGACCAAGATGAGGAGTCATAGTACCTGTTTGAGCCTGAGTCACTCCAGATAAGGAGGCACTAACCTAAGGTTGTGATTGAATCGCTGAGACAAGAGGATGTTGTATTGGAATCCAACTAAGAAGGAAATTGAAGGGTGGTTGGACAGAAGAACTCACGAGTTCGTGGCGCAGGAGAACAAGAATCCGCAACTGACAAAAGAAGAGTGGTTAGATTGCTACCTGTACATAGAGATCCATGAAATCTTCTTCGTATCTTTCCCTATTGAGTTGTACGAGTGGATCGTTAAGTTAGCAGATAGCCAAGGAAGGTGGAAACTCAACAATCCTATTGTGTGGACCCTAGAATTGGTGAACAGATTGGAAGCATCGGAGGATAAGATCGTGCGCATTGTTGATCACTAGCTCGATCGAATTATAGGAGGATTCATTACTGAGTTCGCAGTAGATACTTCAGTTAGCTATAGCGAGGCAGAGCGACGTTTTCTCAAAGGACCGCGAGGTAAGTACGTAAAATCTCTGAATACTTGGATTAAAATGCTATTGTGTGAAAAGAGGGTTATGCAATTACCTTGATGTCTGGAGCTACGTGAAGTGGAAAAACCTACAGAAACGAAGGAAGTAGGGGACCAGAGAATAGCCCTTTGATTTCACCTCCACGAGGGGACGAGGAAGAGCTCATGAAGGTCTCGCCGCGAAGTGTGATCCATTTGATAAGGAAAAGGATTCCGTGTATACCACCCCCATCCACACCACCACTAGTTTCACTGCCTTCACCTTCATCTTCGCCCGTACCACCTCCACCACCACCACAAGTCAATATGGCAAGCGTGATAAAGTTTCTTGTGTTCAAGGTAGTAGGAAATGAAGATCCAGACTAGTTTTGATTCATGATAAGAGCCTGATGGGAAGTGTAGGGAGTTACAGATGATAATATAAAGAAAGCGACATTGGTCAGCGCTCTATAGGATCGTCCGCTGACCTATTATATTAAGCATTCTAATGACAATCTGAATGTGGGAATTGCAGATATCCAAATTGCGCTAAACAAATAATTTAGTAGGCCGAAGTCAGAAGCGCAGTTAATCATTTGATTCAAAGAGATCACAGTGCTACCAGGCAAGACGCCTTGGGAGTTGGATCAGAGACTGAAGTGTACAATTCACGAAGCTAATATGACTTTGACGGATTGAGAGCACCGCGAATAGTTTGTAGCATCGCCAACGCTACATTTTAGGAACGCGCTATCGCAACAGAGGTTAAGGACTCAGGTAGAAGCCTTAGCGATCACGATGAGGCTACATGAAACCCCGATGTAGGATCCTAACTTGGGAGTTTAGAAAATCCACGCGTAGTTGAAAAACTTATGCCTTGAGAAGTAGAGTCTGAAACTGGACAGGACATCCCGACCAGAAGTGTGTGAAGAGGTATGGTGCGTAAAATGCAAGGGTCAGGGTCATGATAAGGACCACTACCCTGTGTTTGTGAATTACCTTGCGGGAGGAGGACTGATGTCGATAAAGCCAGAAGAGCAAGCAGGACTTATCATGACACATGCTTTGTGGTGAAAAATTTGTTAAAATAGGAGGAAAGCATGCTACGGACAACTGCCATTTGTTACAGAAGTACACACAGAATTCACAACAGTTGTTTTGTAATTTTTGTATATCGGTTGGACACGATGAGTGCACTTGTAGAAGCTATGAGCTGATGATGGATAGAACTCCCACCTATAGAGGTCAAGCCGAAACATAGCCCCTAGACCAGAATGCAAGAGTGGCGTGAACCATATTTCAGGGGCGCGGACGAGGCCGAAGTGGAGGAGGACCTATCACAGACAGTTGATATGCTACAATTGCGGAGGGCCAGGGAATTATGCTCGTGATTGTATGAACCCAATGCATCCATCATGTCTGTATTGTACCTTGTTTGATCATGAGAGAGAAGATTGTCCTACGTTGATTGCTAGGATATGTGACAAGGGAGCACTACCACCTCCCCCGACTTAGAACCTGCAGATGATGAGGCCTGAGCCGCGTGAGGAAGATCCAAATGTGAACATTGTGCTTTGAAGTGGAATCACGATAGGGGATGATAAAGGCAAATACCTTGAAGATAGTACTTGGGTTCACAAGGCTCTGACGAAATAAGCAGAGTTTGATTTGGAGCGCGCTAAGGAAACCTTCATGGAAGCTAAGAAGAGCTTCGTTGATGCCTTCACTTCATAAAGCAAAGATAGACTAGGGCTGGAAATGGACCCATCTATGCTTACAATGTCCATGGAAACATGGATGAAGCTACTGCATGATAGTAAGGATTTAAAAGGATTGCAGGAACTCATTAATAAATGAACTGGGACTGCGCCAGGAGAACCACACGTAGTCCAGAAGATTGGAAAACACAAGACTAGAACAAAGAAAGAAATGAAGCTAATCGCACAGATTGGAGAATATGAGACGGACCAAGTAATTCTGGATTTAGGATTAGACGCTAACGTTCTACTAAAGCAGACATGGGAGCACATGGGGAGGCCTACGCTGCAATGGTCTCCTATTCAACTGCGAATAGCAAACCAGTAGAAGATAATACCCATGGGACAATTGCAGGGAATCACCGTGGATATTAAGGGAGCAAGTGCGCTACTTTGAAGTGATAGAGATTGTTGATGACAACAATCCCTACCCCACACTCTTAGGAATTGATTGGGCCACTGACTTGAACAGGGTGATTAATTTGAAGAAGTGCAAGATGATTTTTGAGAAGAAGTCTCCGCGTGTAGTTATACCCTTAGACCCTGCTGAGGGATCACGCTACACAAAGCTGGTGCGTGACTATGAAAGAAATGACAATTTGGATTACATCTACAAGATAACTACGCAAGAGCAAGACTGGGCAAATCCCATCGCAGACGAACACATCTCATGGGAGCGTGAAATATCCTGTACGTCAGATTCTGATGAGGAGATAGAGTGATGGTAGAATTGGTTACACGAGGTAACCACGATGAACTGTAATATGATGACAATATCGATGCATTGTGTATCGACAGAAGTGAGGGATCTGCCTACTTATGATGGGTTAAGTGAGGTAGATGCTTTCCTAGATAAGTTTGAAAGGGAGGTGCTGAAAAAGCAACGTTTCTAGGCCTTGAATTGGGTATTGCATGCTACGCCCACGAGGTGGTGGGGTACACACAAAGGGAGATTTGAGGACTGACACGAATGCAGGAGAATGATGTGCACATGGTTTGGGAAGCCTAATATGCAACTAGCAGACAAGTATGATGGACAGGATGATCCACGCACACACTTGGCCAAGTGGACAAAGGTCTATGGAGAAAAGCCACAACTTGAGTGGATGCACCTACTCTGTCATACCATAGATGTTATACCTATGAATTGGTATATAGAGACGGGGCTCCACCATGGGACACGTGAATGGGATATCCTGTACGAGGGGTTCATGATGACCTTCAATTTTGAGGATAGATGGTGTGACAATGTTGATGAAGCGCTACAAGAGGTAAAGGTAGCTATCTTTAGGATACCACAAGAGTGGGTAGAATCGATTCATCCTAAATGGACTACTCAACTGAGATGCATGTTGGAATGTTATAATGTAAGTGCTGAAGAAGAAGACAAAGATCTGTGGAAAATTAACATTCTAGAAACAGAAGGTCATTGTGAGGTTCAAGGACCACAGATTGAGAATCCAGACATCACCGAGCCAGTAAAAATGAAGCGGGTGAACATTGGTATGGTTACCGAACCTAAGTTTGCAATGCTGGGTGCCTACTGGGATGATGCGATGGTGGATAAGGTTGTTGAGTTACTCCGTAAGTACTAGGACTTATTCCCGACCAAGTTTACAGATTTAAAGGGAATCATCAGAGATTTAGGAATGATGAGGATCACGTTAAAACTCGATGCAAAACCAGTTAACCAGAGGCCTTACCGCTTAAATCTGCAATACAAGGAGAAGGTCCACGTAGAACTAGACAAAATGCTTGCAGCAGGGATCATTGAGCCGGTGGAAGAATCCGATTGGGTAAGTCTAACGGTGGTGCAGGAAAAGAAGCAGGAGGACGAGATAAGAATATGTGTGGATCTAAAAAAATTGAATGACGCTTGTGTGCACGATCAATTCCCAACTCCATTCATAGATGAGGTGTTGGAAAATTTTGGTGAGTAGGAAGCATATTCTTTCACTGACGGGTTCTCAGGGTACCACCAAATCAAAATCGAGCCGGAAGATAGGAGCAAGAAATTCTTCACGACTAAGTGGGGCTTCTTTCAATACACTTTCATGCCATTTGGGTTGAAGAATGCGCCAGCCATCTTTTCGCGTGTAGTTGTTGCAGCATTGAAGGAATATATTCACAAGTTCTTGGAAGTGTATTTTGATGATTGGATTGTATTTGGGCTGGTTAAGCACCATGTAGCAAGCTTACGCTTGATGCTGTATACCTGCCGAAGATACCAAATCGCTCTTAACCTCAAGAAGTGTACGTTCCTCGTTCCTTTTGGAACCTGTTGGGAGATGTCATTTGCAGACAGGGACTTATGGTAGAGCCCGTGAAGATTGCGGTGATCCTGAATTTGGAAGTGTTGCAAAGTGTGAAACAGCTGCGCGCTACCCTGGGACATACGGGGTAATACAAGAAGTTCTCAAAAGCTATGACCAGATCACCGCGCTGATGGAAAAGTTGTTGAAAAAATATGTCACTTTTTGCTGGAACGATGATTGTAAGAACATATTGGATGTATTGAAAGAAAATATGGTCACTGCACCAATCCTAGTCTTCTTGAACTGGGATAAGGCATTTCATGTCCATGTTGACACATCGTGTATAGTGCTGGGAGCGGTACTAACACAAGATGGTGGCGAGGGCTTGGACCACCCTATTAGTTTTGTGAGTCGCAAATTGTCTAAACTAGAAAAAACTATTCCACCACTGAACGTGATGGACTGGCTATGGTTTATGTGCTCCATAAATATCGACACTAATTGCTAGTGGGAGACTTCAAAATGTATATAGATAATTCCACGCTAAAATACTTGTTCAATAAGCCTATGTTGGGGGGCCACATATGCATATGGCTTTTATTGTTCCAAGAATATGATTTTGAAGTTGTTGTGAAACCTAGATGATTGAATGCAGGACTAGATCACCTATTGCGCATTGAGACAGGACAGGATCCTACTGGTCTGGATGAAAGATTACTTGATGCACAACTCTTTGCTGTGCACGTAGCAGATGGACATTTTGAAGATATAATCCACTTTCTTACTACTGGAATTTCACCGAAAGAGTACTCCGTTCAGCAGAAGAAGGAACTAGTGGTGCATGCGGCAGATTTCTCTGTCATTGTGGAGCACCTATATAAGATGGGCAGTGATGAGATACTGTGAAGGTATGTACCTAAATTTTAAAGAATCCATATCCTCGTGGATGCACATGGGGGCACCGCGGGAGGACATTATACAGGGAGAGCGACCGCATAGAAGATTCTCCTTGCAGGGTTGTGGTGGTCGACCCTTCATCAAGATTCAAAGGCACGTTGCAAGGCCTGTGATGTATGTCAAAGAACAGATAAACCATCGCGGAGGGATGAGATGCCTTTGAATCTGCAAATGATGTTACAGCCGTTTGAAAAGTGGGTGATCAACTTCGTAGGACCTATCAAAACTCAGGGAAAAATGGGGACGAGATATATTATCACTGTGATAGAGTACTTGACTCATTGGGTAGAAGCACAATCGGTAAAAGCTTGCACGACTGCCACGACCACGAAGTTTCTATTTGGACACGTATTGACATGATTTGGATGTTCAAAGATCTTGATGGGCGACCATGGTACACATTTCATAAACGAGACGATCAGCGCGCTGACAGAAGAGTTTCAGGTGTATCATCAGAAAATCACACCGTATCACCCACAAGCCAATGGGATAGTAGAAGCATTTAACAAAGTACTAGAGACTGTGCTAACCAAAGTATGCAACACACAACTAAGTGATTGGGACTTGCGCATACCTGAAATATTATGGGCTTATAGGATGACATGCAATAAACTGACGGGACAGACACCCTTCCGGCTAGTATATGGAGTGGAAGCCGTAATGCCGATGGAATATATCGTGCCTAGTCTGTGCATAGTAGCGCTCATAGGTACGATGGACCGTAGAGCCCTGGAGGAAAGACTCGCGCAGTTGGAGGAACTCAAGGAAGAATTAATTTTGGCTGGCTTTCACTAATAGGTACAAAAGCAACACGAAAAGGCTTGGCACGATCAGCATATTAAGTTACGCACCTTCGAGGTGAATGATTTGGTGTTACTGTAAGATAGTAAGTTTGATAAATTCCCAGGAAAACTCAAAATGCATTAGCTGGGACCGTATGTTATTAAGGAAGTCACACATGGAGGCGCGGTGTAGTTGGTAAAGTTAAATGGAGAACCTTTCCCTGGAAGAGTGAATGGCAGTTGGTTGAAGCCATACACGGGTGGCCCGTCTATCTGACTAGCCCACCGAAGTACAGTATTAGTGCTCCAGGTAGCTGAAAGGAGGCGCGGGACTATAAACAGATGCAGGGAACGTAGGAGAAAATACAGGGAAGTAGTTCAACGATCTCTGAACAGCGCGTGCAGGAGATACAGTAGGCAGCTGCTCAGTGCACTGCTGATCTTGCAATAGTTCAGATAGAGTTGGGAGGTCTCCACGTGAAGATCTCCGCACTGACAAAGTGACTCGAGGGCAAGTCACAATGTTTGTGTTGGGGGCCTGTTGGGCGTGGGATCCCCCAAGGCAAGTTTTGAGGCTTAAAGCTCATATTTTGACAAAATCTGATGTAAAGACTCCACGTTTTGTGGGCACGAAGCGCGAAGATTGTAAATGAGTCATAGGGTTGTCCACCCTCATTTTTGTAATGTAATGTCAGCTTTAGAAATATACCCAGGATTCTATAAATAGAACGAGACCCTAAGTTGTAAATAATGGAATGATAGTCATGAATGAAGGATGAAGAATTGAGCTTTATCTAAGTGTAGAGTCAAGTATTTGGGTCGTAGAGTAGGAAAAGGCTCTGTAGCTGAGTGCGCAGAGGCCTAGTAGTCCGTAGTTGAGTGCGCGGACCCCTGGAGCTGAGTGCGTAGGGCGAGTCGAGTCTGTAACCTTTGGAGAAGTAATAAAGAGAAGTTTTACATCACTTCTGTGTATCTTTTTCCTGTTTTGTGCATTGAATGTATCAAATATAAATTGAATTTCTATTGTTTATATGATGCGCAAACTTATATGAATGTGTTGATAAAGTGAATATAAGATAAAGTATCTATTTACACAAAGATAACTAATTGTTATAAGAATATAAGTAAGATACGCATTGTAACTTTGGGAAGTAGCACAGATCGCTGCCAGGGCAACGCGAAATCACCTCAGCCCCTGGTTAGGGCTGCACGAAGGCGACTATAACAGATCGCAAAGGTCTCGTAGGTCAGGACAACGTGCAAAGTGACCTGCACAAAGGTATTCACTGTTGGACTAAACCGACCCCTCAGAGATCTCAAGGGTGCAGAAACTTGGTTCCAACATCCCTCCATACTACTTTGGGTGAGACCTTAGTCCGCGGTCCGCTGGCTGTTGCCGAAAGGGCCAGTAGTGTAGGGATTTGTTTGGCTAATTAACTCTAAACCTAGGTCAAGCCCCATCAAGCCAACATTATGGCCCATATCGAAGAGGGAAAATCTTGCGGTGGGGCCCAGTGAGGTGCTCCTTTTGAAAATGTAGCCAAACTTTGTTGCCCACCTGGAACTTGTGTGGCACCCGATGCTGATCATGTCGTTGCTTTTACTTGGCATTTTCTTTGTCCAATATGTTATGGACTTGTTGGAGGATGTATTGAATATGCTCAATGAAGCTATTTTCCTTGTTGGATTTGGACTGGACATGAGTCGAATCTGCCGGAGTCACTGCAAATAGTATGCCCACATCAATGGGACATAGTGGCTAGAATCCCAAGCCCACCTGAAAAGGCTTGTGGCCAGTCGAGCTGTGGAGAGCCTAGTTGTAGTTGTGATGGACATAGGGGAGGATCACATCCCATGTGCGTGGATGCTTTGAGTTATACATGCACACAATGTGTATGATCATCATGTTGACAACCTCTGTTTGGCCATGAGTTTGGGGATGGAAAGCTGTGGACTTAGTGAGATTGGTGTCTAGCATCGACCAGAGACTGGACAAAAATGTACTAAGGAACATGTTGTCCCGATCTGAGACGATAGAATGTGGGATCCCAAAGTGTACCCACACTCATTCAAAGAAGAGTTTAACAATGGCTTCTTTTGTGATACTCTTCTTGCAGGCCGCCATAATGGCCATCTTCGAGAATCTGTCCACGACCACAAAAACACAGTTGTTGCCATTCTTAGGAGAAGGAAGGCCTAACAGTAATCCATGGATATCGATTTCCAAGTTCGACTAGGGGTAGGCAGTGGAGTATAGAGACCTTGCTTCTTGATCGTCGATTTGGCAATGGCTAGGGCAGTGTAGGATATGATGTACTTCCCGACATCCTATCGAAGATTCAAGCAATAGAAATAGTTCTGTATTGCTTCCACCATTTTCTCGACCTTGAAATTCCCAGTGGCCTGACTATAGTGCGCTTCCCAAATCATCTTCGCACGCTCAGTTGCAGGAACATAAAGGTGTCCTAAGTGGCATAATAGAGCATCTTGGAGGTGAAAAACTGGAACTTGCTAACCCTCTAAGAGTGTATGGTATGTGTGGCTAAATTTTGGGTTGCTTTTATAGAGAAGTAACCAATCAGAAGTCTCGTGCCCACAAGAGTTGAGCACGGTGGTTAACGCCATGATTGGTGGTTGGCTGAGGCAGTCTGTAACATTATTTGTGATACCCTTATTATACTTGATATTCAAATGGAACTGTTGCAGGTATGTGGACCACTTCTGATGGCGATCATTCTGCAACTTCCCTTGCGGTTGTATGAACTGTAGGGGTTGGTGGTCTATGTGGATGATAGTTTCCTTCCCCAAAATGTAATGTTTCAATTGTCGGCAGGTTTACAAAATGTAATACATCTCTTTGTCATAAGTGGGATACCTTCGGACTGTGTCTGTAAGTGTCTCACTTCTATATGTCACTTGATGCCTGTTATGTGGAATTTTTCATCTACGGATAAACACAACTTCCCTAAGTGGGTAGCTACACTTAGAACAACAAAATTAAAGAGTTTAACCTTTTCCTATAGGAGATAAATAAGACAAGGGACCTACTTTTTATCTTTGGCTTCCCTTTGTCTCCTTTGAATAACTCCCGTCACTCCTTCTCGAACTGAATCCGCTCGATGAGTACCTGCAATCATAAACAAAGGACAAAAAACAATCAAAGCAAGAGATCTATCTACTATAAGAAAATGGAATCGAAAGCATTTACACATATAATCATCATACATAAAGACAAGAATATGGGAAAAGGTGTAAACAACTTTATTAAGTAGAAGGAAGAGTTACAACCAACGAAGTCTGATCCCAAGTCACTCATCTAGCTTGAGTTCTATCCTTCATCACACCAAAAGCACAACACTCCGGAAGCATAAAAATACTTTCTTATGATCTCAAACCTTAAACCAATAGTATCTCACAATTTTTCAAAGTCCATCCCCTGATCACTATGATAAGTGCTCAATTTATAGGGAATGGAGGTGGTTTTGTCATAAATTGGGAATGGAGGAGGTTATTTGATTCATTCCCTATCCAATTTCGAGCTCATAGGAGAGGATAAGAGGTGGGAATCTTCTAGAATGGTCTAAAATGTAGGAATATTCCCATAACCTTATGAAGATTTCATTCAATCTTGCCCAACGCAGGTCAAAGTGGGCTTAGGTTCTCTTCAGAGCAGGCCTGAATGGCCCTAAGTGCTCTGCAGTGCATTTACGCTCGACCAAGGCTGCGCTGGTCCCTCAAGGAGTCATTTCAAGATGTCTTCAGGCCAGGAAAATCTCAGGAATGATGGCATTCAATGTGATGACTTGTCTAGGGCATGTAGCAATTGAATTAGGGTTTGATGAGCCCTAACAATACTGATCTGAATGTTGGAAGTGATGTGCCCAAATAGACCTGTAACATCTGCCCCCTAAAGAATGAAGTTGAAAATGATAATATCGAGTGATATGCCTTACGATGTGATCAAAAGGTTCTGAAGTGGATGGTTACCTGTGTCAATTACAATACATAATATCATGATATTTTGGATTTTCCATGAATCGCTGAGGGAAGGAATACCCATGCTCAACATATAAACTTTCATTACATGTACATAGATAATCGTCTACAGATATAGAGCCATGATGGGATGACCATCAGTGTAAAGCTATCGTATAAATGATTTAGTACTCTCCTAAAATCGCAACCCGGATGGATGAGACTAGATCCAGGGTCTTCTATCTTGTCCAATCGTTCGCTCAAGTATAAGTCTAGCCATGTGAATATATGATCTGAAGTCGAACATGGGAAGACACCATCTGATTACCAGCCAATGATGTAAGCCGTTAACAGATGCGAGAGAATTCACTGATAATTATAATGATTCTCAAGGTATTGCAGTACATTCTGCATGGTGTGAATAGATGTTTTGATGTTGAAGACCATACAAAGTCTTTCGGTCGAAGGCCAGTGATGTCAACCTATCGCTGGAAGCGACAAACTTGCCATTGATGTATGCAAGCCTCAAGGTACTCGAAGGGTGTTTCTAAGTCAACTTCTTGGATAATGTGTTGATGTTGACAAGAAGTGACTCATTGTAGGAGGGCCTTGATGTATTCCACATCAACGACACGAAACATGTAATGATTTTTGGATACAGAATTTAACTGATGACACAAGGTTCAGGAATAGCGGTAATGAAAATGAAGGTTTATGAGTATTGCAAAGGATGAATTTGACTGAGTGACTTCTCTTGAACATGTCGGCGACACTGAATGAATTGGCAGCATTGACCCGAAACCAAAGTAATGGATGGTATGATAGACCATAGCAGTGATAACCATCAAGCAGATAACCCAATCCAAGTAGTCATAGAGATGAAGTAGAAGTGTCATGTTCAAGAGCGACCTGCTACCACAAGGTGGTTTACCCCTTTTCCCATTTTCCCTAGTCATTGTTGACCAATGCCTCTTTATTTTTTATCAAGATTGAGGAGGATAGCATATGCTTGTTGTATAATTCCACCCTTTGGGTGAATCCATCATTGTGTGACGTTTTAACAAGTCTAGCGAAGGTGAAACTCGGTCTTGTCATGATGGACAAGATTGTTGCTATTTTGATGTTTTAATGAGTCTAACGACAATGATAACTCGATCCTTTTCATGTTTAGATAGTTTGAAAAGGGACAAAAAGAAAACTCCACAAGTTCTTTTTCGTAGATTTGTTTGTCAAGTCCGAAAAAGCGTAAAATAATACGGGAGGGAACCTATTGACCATGTTCGATCAACGCATTCCTTTTTCATAAATAATCTATCTCAGTCTGGAAAAGGGTTAAACTTATACTAAGTAGATGTCGTTTCCAATCCATTAACGAGCTGAAAAGGACAACCGCTCGACAATCTTTTCGAATTTTGGGAGTCTGAAAATAGCTTGAAGAGGACTCCAAGGGGGTTCCTTTTTTGATGTTTAACAGAGCTCGAAGAAGAGATAAAAGTATGTTTTGTGGTCAAAGTACAATTCGCGATTGCGCATGTCAAATTCATTGTATCAACTATAAATTTGTTCAAAGCAACACCAAATGGATCAAACATACCTGTTTCATTGGTAAAAATAGGTAAAGACTAAATTTTATTCATTTAATGATCATGAAATAAACATAAAACAAGAATTTACCATGTTATTTTCACCATTTAATATTTACCTTTCAATTTTGTGCTCTGAACCAGTTTTTTACCTTGAACTTCAGTAGATGATTGTGAGAACATCTGTGGATCATTTCTCATGTCGTCTGGACCAGGTAGAAGATCTACCCCTTCTCTTTCTTTTCATGTCATTCTTTTGCAATTTTAGGCAAATGTTTTAGGTTTTTAGGGCCCCTGGGTTTAGTATATTTTTCCATGGGGTCAGCGTAGCCTTCCACATTGAAAACTGCATTGCAGAGCACCCAAACAGAAATGTACCTGCTCTGTAGCACACTGTCTCTTGACATGGGCTGTGCTGGGTGAGTTTCACAAATTTGTTTCACCTGTTTTACCCAAAATTTCTCCATTTTTTTGCATGAATTGGATCCTAACTAAGCTTATGGTTTGATTTCAAGCCTTGATCAGATCAAAATGTATATTACTTGGCGAGAAAGAGAGCATTAAGAACAAGACATGGTTTCCCTAAATGATCCGAGTACTATTGATGCCCTCAAAAACTGTGGGTTGCTCAAATACTTCAGGTTGTCCGGGATGAGGCAACAATTAGAACTATTGCAGTTCTTAGTTCATGCATGGGATCCAACTAATCAAGATTTTCACATAAGGGACAAAATGGTCCCTATTATGATCGATGATGTTTACTTTCTTACTGGGTTGTCGAGACGTGGTGCCTACATTTCTCTTTCAGGATTTTCTTGTGGGGGTGAATTGGTGAGGGACTACATTCGACAGTTTTGTCAGACAGGTACACAACCTAGCAAGGATGGGAAAATAAACATCAGAGATGTATGTGATTTTCCTTTGAGAACAATACTTTTCGCTATCACAAAGTTGGCAGGCAGTGTGACACTTCATCTGGAAAATAGACCATATATGCAGTACGCGCTTGAGTGTCTTGATCCAACTATATTCAACTAGTGTGAGGTCGTACTTTCTTCAATGAAAGAGTAGTTGAAAAATGTAAAGTGTAGTAAGACGAATAATTTTAGCTATGGATCAATATTAATCACTTTTACCTTAGAGAGAATCCCATTGATGCGACCTCAGCATGTAACATTGGGTGTAGCTAGTCCTAGAGATCCAAGGATGCAGAGGTGGGTCGAATTGATGGCTAGACATGTTGTTCAATCATCAATCACATTTTCTACTGCATTATTCAGTTGGTTCGATCGACAACACATTGTCATTGAGGAGCATCCATACACAGGGATAGATTTTTGTGGAGATCCAGGTTTGAGTTTACCAGTGGGCGCTCAATGGGGGGCTATAGGTAAATTGTTTTTGACCAAATGTTTTTGGTTTTTAAGTTTCTACATGTTTTTGTATTTTTTATGTTTCCAAGACTAAAATAAAATATTTCTCATGCATACAGATGTTGCTACTGTTCGACCTATGGGGCATCAACAGGAGGCCGGTGGACCAGCGCAGAGAAATGTTGGGAGAGCAGTTCTCAAGGATTTGGATTTGACTGAGACACTCGCAGAGTTGCAGGATCATGTAAAGAGGTTAACCTTCAGTATTTTGGATGTCTGGATCAAGGAGTTACCTATGAGGCTGTAGCACCATACTATTGGTGTTCCTAGCCATTGGATGAGGTTATTGCACATGATATCTCAGGCTATAACCTGTTATCAAGAGCATCACTAGGTCTACTTAGGATGATTTTTGTATGCACTTTGAGTTTTTAGGTTAGATGACCAAACATGTCTTGGACACAAATTTTGTAAAAACATTTAAAACACCTATCTATTTTTTAGTTTCAGAGTATTTATATATGGTTATATGCAATCTTATTCAACTAATGATGTGAATATAAAATTCACTTTTACATATGTTGCAAATGTCTGTTTAACACATAGTTAGCTAAAGAATCAGTTAATGTGTTAAAGTTTATGGAAATATGTTGTTATTGAATGTACTCAAAATGTATTTCCAAAAGATGAACTCTAAGGAACATACGAAGAATAGTTGGGTTTCAGACGATATAAACACTTGTAAGTTCTAGTACGATGAGTTGTGAGTCCTACCTAATGATGATTTGGCGAATGCCAAGTGAAATGGAATTAGAGAGAATTTCAATCAATGCATTATACTCATCAATATTGTTCGTAGAATGACTGATACAAATCGTTTGAAAACTCACTAACTCGCCACTTGGAGTGAAAATGGCCCATGTTGCAGAAGATAGGTTCTGCACACTACGACTAGAACCATCAGCGTAACCAACAAACGGTTCCAAATATTCCGACATATGAAACAAATGCAAAGAGGATTACTAACCACAAAAATTCTAAAAGACACACGGACACACACACATGCAATTAAAGCACATATACAGTGATTTTACTACACTCAATTAAGCATAGTAACGTTTGAGACACAACCCGTTTCAGGGCTACGACAATGAAATTCCATCATAATTCACCAACTCGTAGGCACCTTTTTCTAAAACATGCTTAACAATGTAAGGGCCCATCCATAGTGGTTCAAATTTTCGTGCTCCTAGTTTATCAGCTTCTTGATCATAAAGCCAAACCAGGTCTCCTTCTGAGAAAACGCGAGGCTTGACATTTCGATCGTATTGTGCCTTGATTTGTTTCTTATGTGCTTTGTTAGCCGATGCGGCTTCACGACGGGTTTCATCTAGATGGATGAGTTCTAAGAAATGTGCTTCTTCATCAGAAGTGTCGGGTAACAGATGAATTGCGATTTTAAGAGATGAAATTTCACATTGTATCGGAAATATTGCCTCCAAACCACACACCAATTGAAAGGGCGTGAATCCAATTGTATTCCTTATCAAGGTTCGGTATGCCCACAAAGCAGAGTACAGGATTAAATGCTAGTTTTGTTTATGAACCCCTATCATTATTTGAAGCATTCGCTTAAGGAATTTTTTGATGGCCTCAACTTGTCCATTAGCTTGCAGATAATAAGGAGTAGAACTATCATGTTAAAGTCCTAACTTGGCAGTGAACTCAGTCATCATTTGATTGCAAAAATGAGGCCCATGATCTGTAAATATAGCCTGTGGTACACCAAACCAGGAAACCACGTGGTTGAAAATGAAAAGTGTAGTTGTCTGGTCACTGTTGTTTAATGTAGGCATCCCCTCGGCGGAGTGAGGGTTGCATGTCTTGAAGTCAATGCGCCACTTGGAAAATGGTCCAACAACAACGATAACATGCAACAATGCAGGTGGTAATCTAGCTTTATGGTCATAGATCTGGCATGCATGACATCTTCTGAGATCAATAATGCAATCTTTGAATATGGTAGGCTAGAAGTAACCAGCATGGAGAATCCTCTATGCGGTAGCATAACTAGTTAAGTGTCCACCACAAGCACCTGAATGACAATCATTCAAAACTTTCCCAACTTCCTCATGTGTGAGGCACCTCAGTAAAATTGTATCGATACCACGACGGTAAAGAGTGTCACCAATGATCAGATATCTTTGGCTTGGTATCAGATATGTCGTTGTTGTGAGCGAGAGGTATTGGGCCAGAAATTTTGGGTTTGGAGATAAATCAATATATCTCCATACCATAGGTTAGATGACGAAATTAGGAATAGAGACTCATCCAGAATTGATGGTTTTGATGTTGAGTCAAAGGCATTTGAGGGGAGGTCGCAAAGAAGCTCGATGAAAACTAGAGATTTCTTTGATTTGGATTTGATGAATTGCAAATCAAATTCCTGCAAAATGATGATCCATTTTGAGTATTTTCCCCCAGCAATTGACGTGACAAAATATATGTCATAGGGTTGCAATCAAAAATGACAGTGCTCTTTCAGAGCAGGATATAGCGGCGAAATATCTGTATAGCTTGAAGAGCAGCCAAAGCTAGCTTTTTGACATAAGAGTACTTAACTTCCGTATCATTGAGATTGTGACTCAAATAATATATCGGATGTTCAATCCCATCTTCTTCTTGGACTAAAACCATCGCAATGGTTGTATCTGCAGCAATGAGATACATGAAGTAGTCGTTTTGATAATTTGGGGAATACATTAATGACGCTCTAATTAAGGTATCTTGAAGATAATCATAGGAAGCTTGCAAAACCTAATCCTAATAGAAGGGTATCCCCTTTTTCAAAAGACGAGTAAATCCTTTAGCCATTTCAGCATAATTGGGAATGAACCTCCTCAGAAAACTAGCCTTCCCTTGGAGTCTCCGTAACTATGGTAGATTGGAAGGTGGAGGCAAGTCAAGAATTGCCTAAACCTTAAGAGGGTCGAGTCGAATTCTTTCCATAGACACTACAAAACCAAACAAACGACCAGAACCAACACAAAACACACATTTGTGTGGATTGAGTCATATTTTGTAGTGTTGGCATCGTAAAAATATAGCTCTCAAATGCTGCGGGTGATCAGTCCGCTTTTGTGAATGAGAAGGTAAGTCATCAAGGTATGGTTGAACAATACACTTGATGTCATGGAAGGCATAGTTCATTGCCCTCTAAAAAGTGGCCCCTGCATTCTTTAAAACAAAAGGGAGTTTCCTGTAGGCGAATGTGCCCCATGGACAAATAAAAGCAGTTTTAGATTAGTCCTCTGGGTGGATTTTGATTTGATTATAGCTGGAAAATCCATCCATAAATGAAAATATTTCACATCTGGCACATTCATCAATAATCCGGTCGATAAAGGGAGTGGGATAATTGTCTTTTGGACAAGCTTGATTAACATCCCTATAATCGATGCACACTCGTATTGTCCCTTGTTTCTTCATGACAGGAACAATATTGGAAATCCAATCAGTAAGAGGAATAGGGTAGATGAAACCAGCATGCAAATGTTTTTCAACTTCTTCTTTAATGGTAACAACCTTCTTTGGATGAACAGGACGGAGGTGCTATCACACTGGTTTTACATCAGGATGCATTTTAATTTCATGTTCAACTATACTAGAGTCAATACCTGACATCTCCTTATATGACCATGCAAATATATCTTAGAATTCAGGAAAGAGAGCACGATAAATATCAAGTTCTGATGAAGAACAATATTTTCCAACATGAATGTTTTCTATAACTTTAGGTTTGGTCGAAATATTGATAGAATTGGTTCTTTGATATTTGATAAGTTTCGTTCAGAATCTAATGTATCTATAAAAACAGAATTCGAAAGAAAATCAAGAACTGAAGGGTGATTAAGTTCATTTGAAAAATCTTCTATGTGATCTAGAAGATGGGAACGATGATGATAATATTCCCATGGTTCTTCTTCTATCATCATTGATTGGATGATTCCTTCGCCAGTAGAAAATATACGTGAAAAAGGATCAGAGGAAGTACCATATTCTAATGAAGGATCTACCCATACAATTGGTGAAGATGGATTTGGGTTCGCCACGCAAGCCAAAAATATTGATTGCTATGCAAGCTCAATGGGGCTTAGTGGCATGATTTCATTACTATTATCAACTTCAGTACTATTTCTAATCTTCCTTAAATCAGATGAAGTGGAAGATATCATATTGCAAGTCTCAACTTTTGCAACTTCTGTCATATGTGATGGTGACAGTAGCGAAAAAGTACCCATTAGGGAAGAATCCTTGAAGAGACCTACACCAATGTTTTGAAGAGATAGCGAGGGTCTGTGAACTATTGAAATGCTTCCAGTAGTCTGTGAACTAGAGGCGAAGAGAGCGAGTTGATAAATAACTATGATTCCGCCTTTATGAGGGAATGCAATCATACGAAAGTATGTCAAAACCACAACAACCATAGCATATACCCACGGTCTTCCCAACAAAATGTTGTAGTCAAGGGGTCCGTCAATGACCTCAACTTCAATAGTTACTATTTTTCTCCCTAGTTCAATTTGCAGATTACTTAAAATTCCACAAGGCGTATATGTGTGACCGTCAAAAGATTTTAATGTTGTTGGTGAATGTGACAAAGGCGGTGAGCCAAGTGTTTTCCAACAATTCATTGAAATAATACAAGTAGATACTCCCTTATCAATAACAGTTCGGTGAATAAGTTTATTCAAGGCATTTACATGAATCAATAATGCTAATTGCACTGGTAATTGTGGCATATAACCCGCATGGTTGAAAACCACAAGATCAGAATCTGTTGGATCAATTCCACCAATTGCTGACAACAAAGCCTACTTTTGGGAGGGACAATTTTGAAGCACCTCAAGCGTCGACATAGCAGAAGGTGACTGAGAAAAATATTCTACTATTTTATAGTTCTGTGCTGCTCGAGCTTGAGGATTAAATGTTGATATATGTACAACTCCCTTATGCAGTTTTATCAGTAACTTTGGTGAAATAGGTAGTGGAATAGGATCAGACAAAGTTGAAGTCGAAGGATTAGGTTGATCAGTGGCCTGGTTATTCAACGACGACGGTAGATTTCCATAATCTTTACTTCATGTTGACACCAAAACATCAATTTTAGGCTTAGAGGTAGGTAGCATAAGCACTCAGGAAGTGGAAGCACGATCTGTAGCAACTATATGTGTCTTCAGGTTCAGAAAAGGATCAGTCAACACTGCAAATGTACTAGAAGTCTTAAGAAGCTTTGAGACTTCAGAGCGGTGAGGACAATCTCGCGTAAAGTGCTCATCATTACATATTAAACATGGGTAACAAGGTTTCCTAGTCAAAGGAGAGGAATCAAATGATTTCTCTTGAGGGGGATTATTTTGTTTCTTCTTGTTTTTGCCCTTCTTCTTTCTTCCTGGTTGCTTTTCATTCTTGCCTTTGTTAGATGACACGACATTAATTTCGGAAGCAAGAGTATTATCAGATGCATTTGAAGTTTGATTGGAAATGGAAAGTGTTTTACCAGATGGTCTACCTATCGTTTGTGTGCTCGAATATCCAATCACACTGTCACCGGCATGAGAGTCCTTACTCGATGGTGGTGGAGGAACAATATAAGCTGGTCTGGGTTCATTCGAGATCTTGTCATAGAGCATGCCAGACTGTCCAAATATTAGGCATGAGCAATTACTTTCTCTTCAGTAACAACTCCACCTTTCGCCACATCCTTGGTGATAGATGGAAACAAGGATTTTATAAAATACTCAGCTAAAAGTTGATCAGGAACATAAGTTTTGACCATTCAATGACGGTGACGCCACTCATGAATATGATCAGAGATGTGAGTAGCAGTAGTCTGTTTAAAGTTGATCAATAGTTCCATTCCAGTTTCACATCGTATGGGTATCTGGAAGTGGGTTAAAAATGTGGTAGCTAAGGATATAAAGTTATCGAAAGAAGCTTGTGGTAACTCAATGTACCACTTCACAGCTGGACCAGTAACTGTTCTTTGGAAAAGACATAGTCTAATTGAATCATCATTCAGGGAGTTTGATGAACACCATAAATGAAAATTCATGACATGGCTGGATTAATCTTCTTCAAGGTTTCCATTGAATTTCAGAATATCGGAAGGTAATTTATGAGGAATCATCGGCCACCAAGGTGCATAAAGAATTGGGTCAATCGTAAGCAGATTTAGGTCTGGTAATTCAAGTGTTGCAACAAAAGGAAACTATCTATTGAGGTCAGGTTGAGCATAACTAGGGTAAGATGGAATTGCCTGGGCAATAAGCCTTTGCATACCAGCATAAGGCATCTGCTGCTGGTAACCTTGATAGGGGTAAGTTTGTTGACCAAATCTGGTATAAGGTGGTTTTTGAGCACCAGGATACATTTGTTGTTGTCCAAACCCTGCATAGGCTTGTTGACCAGGACCTGGGTAAACTTGTTGTTGACCAAACCCATCATAGGCTTGTTGACTAAGTCCAGGATGAGGTTGGTACTGTTGGGATTGTTGTTGTTGATATTGTGGTTGCCATGGCTATTGGAGCAATTGTTGTTGATACAACGGTTGTTGATTTAACAGTTGTTTCCTACCAATGTAATCTTGACCAGGTTGTGAATACACTAAACTAGTGTAAGTCTGAGTCATTCTAGTAAAAGGTAAACTGGCCTGAGGTTGTTGGACTCTAGGCACAAACGGTTGTTGTAAAACTGCCTGAGAAGGCTGAATCTATAAACCCGAAACTTATGGTTCTGAGGTTGAAGGACCAACTTGCACAGGTTGAGACGCAACTAATTGAGCTTGTGACTGCGGTAAATTTGCAACAACAAGTGTAGTAGCCATGGATGAGACAGATTGCATAGGTTGTGATGGATACAAAAGCCTTGGTTGAATGAGCATTGTTGGCTTCCACTGACATATAGTCATTCCAGGCTGACCTAAAGATGACAACATACCGCCATATGGTTTCCCCCCAGAAAATGGAGGATAAGGAGATTGTGCATATTGTTCTACATATGGCGATAATCCAGGTTAAAGCGGATCCATTCGATGGTAACAAGATGAACCAGCTTGATATTTACTTGATGGGTCAAGTTGTTTAGTATCCGTTAATGAAGAACCAGATAAAATTCCCATAGAGGACATGGGTGAAGGCCAAGGGCTAGAAGCAACACTTGAGAGGGTTCCAGATAAAGATTGGTAACCCAATGGGATGGATGGAACACCATACAAATGTGACTTAGGTATCTTAGTAAACATCGAAGAGGTAGCAACAGAAGATTATGTCACAGCTATAATAGATGGTACAGTCTGGGATGTTGACTCTGCCATAGTTAAATTTCCTAAAAAATTCCCTAACGAGTCAACGGATGTCTGAAAGTAATCAGGATCAAAATGAGGAGTATGAGGATAAAGATAAAGTCCAGGTCCAAATCGAACTGGAGTTCTACGTGTTTCTTCCTCAGGTTCCTCTTCTATCAAAATCAAACCAGGTGGAAGGATTTCATCGTCAAGTCCGTAATAGATTTCCAGTATTTGTTATTGAGGTAAAGGAGAAGTCTCGACAGTTACGGATGTTTGAGGATGAACTGGTCGATCGTCTTCTGGTATGGTAACAACTTCTGATTGTTCAACTTCAAGATCCAAGTGTTTTGGTAAAATAACAACAGGTTCAAGTTGGGCTTTTTGAACAACTTCTAGTTCAGAAGTAACTTCTGATTAAGCGATGATAATTTCTGGATCAACTTCTGGTTGAACAGATTCAGGTTCAGAAGTAATTTCTTGTTGAACAACTTTGGGTTGAGAATCAACTTCTTGTTGGACAACTTGGGTTATTGTTTCATTAGGTTCACTTCTAGTGTCCTCAGATAATTGTGGAGATTCCACTTCAGTAACAGATGTACTAGTAATTGTATGAGTAACTGGGGTCACAGTACTTACGAGTATAGGTGTTTATGGTAATTCAGATGAAGAACCAGAAGTTTGGGATGTACTCGATTCAGTGAAATAAGATCGCTTTGACCGAATAGGTGTAGCTTCAGGTGGTAAAGGTGGTTTACTCGTTGTCCTCTGCGAACGACGGGGTAAGGGTTGATGTTCCTCCATGATTGTTGATTGATTTTATTACAAAAAATAAATAAACAAAAAGGGGTAAGCTAGGCAAAAGGATTACCAAGCAACTGCGAACTGCAAAATACCTCCTGATGAAACAAGAAGTATGGGCATGCAATCTCCCCAAATGTTGTGTTCGGTGTATCACAGTGTACCAACTCAATTACCTAAGGATGGATAGCAACCTAATGTAGTCCTCCCATATATACCCAAAAGTAGGTGGAGGCCCAATCCATGTTAGCGGTATCTAATGTGAAATCGCACAGTGAGAGCATTCATTTATACTTTATGTACTGTAACACCGCCCTATATACTTGAAGGTACGTGGATGAGCTATGATATACTCACGTACGTGGAATGAGGTATCACACTCGGAATGTATCGCAGACAAGTTAGCGACAGCTGCTATGTTTTACGATGCCGGAACACGTCTCTAGCCTAGAATCTCTAAAAATTTTGCGTTAGGTGACAATGCTCCATTAGGTTAATTGAGATTAATTTTTAAGTTGATCTTTGATTAAGAGTTTGTCTTTCAAGGTTCACCATGTGATGTCTTTGAAATTCATAGAATGCAACTATAATGAGAAATATTCTTTCTATTTTATTTTGAATAATGAAAACCTTAACTAATAGGGATAGAGAAATCAGATTCTTTTAATCAAATAACGAAGAGCACATCTAATGAAATTTCCCTAAACTATTCCTACAAGCACACACAAACTTTTCAATGCACAATGCAAGTTTTTCTTTTCAATTCCCTTAATGTTGAGATGAACAAAAGGAAACTAATTCACATACAATCAATCAATATTTTTGCAAGAATGAAGTCTCTACGACAGTTTCTTTTCTAAAGAAATGAAGACTTTACGACACTTTCTTTTCAGCAAAGATTAATCGACTATAAGATAACTTTGAAAATGAATTGATAATGATAAACAAATCATTCAAGAAACACTAAAAAATCAAGGCCAAAGTACGGCTAGGAAAGGAAACACAAATTTATTTCAGAGACACAACAATCATTAATCTTTTAGCAAGAAAAAACAGAAGGAAATTTGGAAAAAACCAAGCCAAAGGTGGGATTTTTGACCTAAGGAGTATCAACATAGCCCTGAATGGGAGACAGTGTGCTTCAGAGCACTGTCATCAATCCAAGGGTGCTCTGCAACGCACTGTGTCCAGACCAAGCCGGTGCTGGTACCAAAGAGGCCATTTAAGGGACATTCAAGCACAATTTTTGACCAAAAAACACTTCAAAAAGGCTGAAATGAGATCAATGGAGGAAAGTAAAGTCTACTAGGGTGTACTAGGATGAAGATAAACTACCTGGAACGATGATCATTCCCCAACAGAGTAGCCAATTTTTTATGTGGAATTTTGTATCTATGGATGAACACAACTTCCCTAAGTGGGTAGTTACACTTAGAACAACAGAGTTAAAGAGTTTAACCTTTTCCTATAGAAGATAAATAAGACAAGGGACCAACTTGTTAAATTTCACTTCCCTTTGTCTCCTTTGAATAGCTCCCATTGCTTCTTCTCTAACTGAATCTGCTTGATCAGTACCTGCAATCATAAACAGAGGAAAAAAACCAATCAAAGAAAGATATCTATCTACTATAAGAAAATGGAATCGAAAGCATTTACACATATAATCATCATAAATAAAGACAAGATTATGGGAAAAGGTGTAAATAACTTTATTGAATAGAAGGAAGAGTTACAACCAAATAAGTCCAATCCCATGTCACTCATCTAGCTTGAGTTCCATCCTTCATCACACAAAAAGCACAACATTCCGACAACATAAAAATACTTTCTTATGATCTCAAACCTCAAACCAACAATATCTCCTTACAATTCTTCAAAGTCCAGCCCCTAATCACTATGATAAGTGCTCAATTTATAGGGAAATGGAGGTGGTTTTGTCATAAATTGGGCATTGAATGGCTTTCCAATTTGGGAGTTAGTTTCCATGGAGGAACGGATGAGAGAATAGGAGGCTATTTGGTTCATTCCCTATCCAATTTAGATCTCATAGGAGAGGATAAGAGGTGGGAATCTTCTAGAATGGTCTAGAATGTAGGAATATTCTCAGAACCCTATGAATATTTCGCTCAATCTAACCTAATGCAGGTCAAAGTGGGCCTAGGTGATCTGCAGAGCATGGTTGAATGGGCCTAAGTGCTATGTAGCGCATTTACCCCTGACCAAGGCTATGCTGGTCCCTCAAGGAGTCATTTCAGGATGTCTTCAAGCCAGGAAACTCTCATGAATGATGACATTCAATGTGATGACTTGTCTAGGGCATGTAGCAACTGAATTAGGGTTTGATGAGCCCTAATAGTATTGATCTGAATGTTGGGAGTGATGTGCCCAAATAGACCTGTAACAATGCCACTATTGAGTAAGGATTACCCCAATAGCATAGTCAGAGGAATCTGTCTTGATCTCAAATGGTTTTTGCAAGTTTGGTAATGTGAGCACTGGTGCAAAGCAGAGGCGATGTTTCAACTCTACGAATGCCTTTTGTTGAGATTCAAACCAAAATAATTTTTCTTTCGCTCCTCTTTTGGTGACTTGACTCAAGGGCCAAGTGATATGAGAGAACCCCAACATGAACCTGTGGTAGAAATTGGCAAGACCCAGAAAGATGTGGAGCTCTGTTAGAGTAGTTGCGGCTGGCCTATCCCGAATGACTTGGATCTTGGCTGGATCGACATGCACCCCCGTTCATCAATAATGTATCCCAAATATTGAACTTGGGTCATGCCAAAAGTGCATTTCTCCAAATTGGCACACAACTTGTGTTGCCGCAGTGTTTTGATAAACTGTCGGATGTGGTGTACGTGCTCTTCCCAACTCTAGCTGAAGATCAGGATGTCATCCAAGTGTACCACTAGAAATGAGTTGGTGAATGGCTACAAGATTGCAGGAGCATTCATCAACCCGAAAGGCATAACCAGCCATTTGAAAAGTCCCTCCTTGGCTTTGAAGGCAGTCTTCCACACATCGGAGGGTTTGATTGGTACCTAGTGATGTCTAGACTTTGAGTCGATCTTGTTGAAATATTTTGCCCCCTTGAGTTGGTCCATAAGGTCATCAATCTGTGGGATCGGGTAGCTATTCTGAACAGTGATGTTGTTCAGCACCCGATAGTCAATATAGAGTCTCCAAGTCCCATCCTTCTTCGGTACCAACACGATCAAGCTCCACAAGGCGATGAACTCGGTCGAATATGACCTTTTTGCAGCAGCTCCTGAATTTGCCTCTTGATTTCATCGCTCTCTAGAATGGAGAGTAGATAGATTGGTCCATTCTGTAACAGTGCACCTAGGTTCATATTGATGGATTGCTTGACCTAACAGTGCAAAGGAAGATTATGAGTCTGCAACACAGAATTTTGATGAAGAAACCGAGGATGGCAGTCACCACTAAGAAAGCAAGGAGGACTGACTTGGATGTCCTTTCTCAGGCATCTGAAGTGATCTGGAATTTATCCAGGACAAAGAATTAAAGGTATTACAGACTCATGTGCATGGATGTGCCTATGTTACTTTATGCAACGGATCGATAAGATTGCGAAATACATAGACACTGAAGCAGTTAGAGAAAACACAACAGGAAAAACATGTAAATACAACAATTTTAATAAGGAGTTCACCCAATGCTCCTGGGCTACATCTCCTGGTCCAGCCTTCAGTGGTGGCCTCTCTATTATTTTTTCAAAGTAGAGTTTTTACAATAATGAGCTCAATGTGGGTCTCACTCAACATATAGGAATCAGTAGGATTGGAGTACACAGACTCTCCTTACTGAAACTTGACCTCTACTGGTCACAGTAGCATGAGCCCAATTTGAGACTCATACATGACAAGCATATACAGAGGAGTTCACTTGAACCTCTCAAGTCTTCTCTAGAGTACATAGACTCTCTGAATCTCTCTGGCTCTGTCTCGATGCTACCTTTGCTCTGCAGGTCAGCTCGACTTATTTTCTTTGTTCACTGCTCTTAGCTTTCTTACTTTCTTTTCTCTTTTCTTTCTAGTTGCTTGCTTTGCTTATGTCAATTTGTGGATTTAAAGCCAATTTTCTTTCCGACTGTTCATTTCCGCTTCTCAGCGTTCTAGTTCTTCTGCCTCTGTTCGTTCGAATTCTCCTATTCTGCGTCATCATCACTATGTAACGCTTCACAAGGAGGTGGCCACTTGTTTCATAATGAACTGAGTGTCAGTTCTCTTGGAAATGTTTGAACGGTAGTTATTTTCGTTTAACTCCCAGATTGCCCGTGAACATGATTGCCCTGCGAACTCATCGTTCATGCCGGACTTCAAACTTTATATAACTCAGCCTATTTACCCCGTTGAATCCGGTCATCAGTCGGATTGCATGTCCGCTGTCGATTTGGAGCCTCCAGATCCTACAATCTCCGTCCATATTGGGCGGGTAAGTTGCATGGCATTTATCTGTCCGATGTGAGCAATTTTCTCTCTCTTCAGCCAAACGCATGGCACCCAGTGTGTGGCATCGGGTGGGACTCGGTTGAAACCGCTTACCGCTCGAAGCCCATCCGATATCCTATCGGTTTTCGTGTGGGACCAGACTCTGATGGAATCGGCGAATTCCGTATGGTTTTTAACTTTTCGGTTCCAGTCGCTGGGGGCTTTCCTTCTCTAAGGGGTTTTCCTGGTGTGTCGCTAATCGCATATCAGAAACCTCCCCCGTTTCTCCAAAAGACCTCTCGTTTGTTTTGTGGCTACGTGCATTACCATGGGCCAACGGTCTGTGTGATTGACCGAGGGTCCTCGTTGCTCTGCGCTACTCATGAATTACAAATGTTCCGAGGGTATTCCTGATAAGTTTGACCTTTGTAAGTCTTTGAAACTTTGGCATGAATTTTACAGAGTTATGAAAACTTAGAGAGTGTTTTAGGATCTAATTCGGATCATGAAGAGGCTTAGTAACAGGAAGGACTCACAAATTTTTAAATTTTACACGAGGACATGCAATGTCTTCCGTGTGGGGGAATGTTGAACCAAAAAATTGCTTATTTTTGACAACTCCTTTTCACTCCATTACTCCCCTTTTACCTTCATAACTCCAATTTGGGTATCAGTTTACAAGGTTGATAACATATAAAGTACATAATCATCTTCTATTTCATAAATATCATTTTTCTTTATTATTTAACTCAATATTTACTTGATGTACTGAATTACAATGATTCTGCAGTTGATGTATGTTTCTGTAGTTAAGTCCAAGGTTCGATGGGTTGCGAAGCTTCAACTGAATAACAAGGTATATTGGAAGATGAAAATTGGTTGGTACAAGGATTTGTTCCTACTTTCAGAGCTTGGAACGATAAAGAAGACACCTTAGAAACTCAGTCGAAGGAAATGTCAACCACGTAAAAGGAAAAACTAGGAAAGCAAGATGCAGATTTTTAGCCTCATGATTTGCTACATTGGTAAAAAATCATGAAAAGAACTTGTTATCTTATCTTTCAAAGTTAATTTTAGATAATTTTGATTAGCATAAGGTGTAATTCTCTGAAACATTTAATGCGAGGAGTTTTATAAATATGCCTCTCGGAATAGCGAACACAGACTTGAATTCTATTTTGTAAACACTATGTTTTTATATACAAACTCTATTTCGTTTTATTTCTTTATTGTCTGATTCCAGTGCATGGTTAATCATCTTGTGAAGGCACCATACTAATACCTACTTCTTGTAGGAGGGCCCCCTCGAGATAGTAAGGTTTCTTTTTATTTTTGGTTAGTATTGAGTTTTGTATTTCTCGTAGGATTTTTGTTAGTTCCTTTAAACAATTAAGTTTTGATTTTTAGATCTAAGCTTAAGATTGTTTTGTAGCAGGTTTATCTAATCATTTTATTGTTGAAGTGAAGCAATATTTCTAGTTCACATGGACAAAGTATAAGTTAACATAGATTAGAAGCATAACTTTAAATTACGGTGATATCAATAGGATTTTCATTTGCAGAGTTAATCTTTCTTTCTGTTAAAGTAGATTTATTTATAGTGTGATTTTATTGCAAGTGTGATTTCCATTCAAGCAAGTGTGATTTTTTTTATCAGCAAGAGTGATTTCATTTTATTGCAAGTGTGATTTTATTTACAAGCAAGAGTGATTTCATTTTAAAGAAAGTGTGTGTGTGTGTGTGTGTGTCTTTATTTCAAGCAAGGTGTGAGTGTGATTTTATTTTTAGCAAGGTGTGAGTGTGATTTTATTTTTAAGTGTGAAACAAGTGTGAAGTTTATTTCAAGAATAGTGTGATATTTCATTTAAGCAAGAGAAATAGAATGGATTCCATTTTTATGAGTGCTTTACTTACTTACATAGTTGTAGAGAAACATGTTCATTTTGATATCTCAAATTAACTTAGGAATTGTGTAAGTGACAAAGAATCCTAGCACATACAATGTGCATATATTTCATCATCTTACTCGCCCTAGTTGATAATTCATGTATGTAATTTAACATCAATTAAATTACCAAACAATTAGTTATATGTATTATTCTACCCTAAATAAACTAAAAACAAAGTAGAATTTAGTTAACATTAGTGTACTCTGTAATAGTATAGTTTGAATAGCATTGTAAGACTAAAAGTATTAAACTTAAAAGAAACTATTGCTAAGGAAGCCTAATGAAAATGGAGTATATATATATATATATGAATTTTATGGTATTAGTAATGTATCGAAGGTCATTAAGACTTGGTTTTTTAAGTAATAAACAAAGAATAAGGGTACATAATTCTTAGAAGCATAACCTTAGGATAATAAATCCTCACAGAGGATTTTAAATATCTTTGTAGTTAAAATTGGTAAATATGAACAAAATATATATACACATGCATTAAAGTTAATTCCTAAATGATGAACAATAGAATTCCAAATATATTGTGGTACTGTTTTTGCTATTATGGGGTACCAAAATACACCTTCTTAGCAGTTGGTTGTTCCCTGCAAAGAAAACATAGATAGTTGGTTGTTGTTTGTGGACAAACATGAGGAAACAAAGAACTATAAATGGTGAAAACAAAGCATACATAAACATAAATTAAAACTAGAAGATAAACAAATAAACAATGCTTAATGAAGCAAACAAGTCAACAAAGTAATGGAAAAGGATCCCTTTATTCACTGTTGAATGTAGAAGAGATACAATTGATGAATTTTAAACACTTGGAGAGAATTCTTTGGGTAATGGTTCTCAAAAATCCCCAACAAGGACGCTTCTTTCCTCAATCTGTTTCTTCTCTCTCTCAAAGAAGTATGATGATGCAGGAGCATCTAGTTGACAGTTCAAGACGAAAGGAAAGGTTGTTTGGTCTCTGAAGAGGACAGAAGAGGAATTTGCGGAGTGAACAATGTAGTTGTTTTTTTTGTTTGTGTTGTTTAATTTAATAAAGAACAATACGTAGGAAGGTAGAGGATTAATTAGGTAAATTGTTGCAAGTAATTAGTTTTATTTTCAAGTCAATAACATAGGAAAATAACAGTTCTTGGAACTAAAAATGTGTAACCAACAGTAGTTGGAAGAAAACAGTTCCATACAATCATTTTAAAAAAAGAAAAGAACACAATTGTAAGGGTTCGACTTTTGAAAAGAGAGAGAGTGAGAAAGCTAATAAAATATCTCTGAGCACACAAACATTTTTTTCCAGCATCCTATAACTGTTTATTTACCTGTCATTCTGTTCAATTTCCAGAAATAGTAAAAGTCTAATCTTTGTTTTGTTCTACAAAAACGTGTACACAAATATATGTTTCTAATTGCATTGATTCAAGAAGGCCTACGAACCTAAACGATTTTGCAGACATAACTCAAGAACATGTTGTAGAAACAAGGGCATAAAAACCCTGAACCTAACAAGTATACAAATGCAAAGGAATCCTGGACGAGTCTGTATAATTCAAGCATCAAAATACAAAAAAGGCACAAGCATTTCTGAATAGCAAACCAAGAAAATTATCCAGGTATGCCTAAAGAGTAAACCCATTTGTTTCATTTAGAAAATAAGTACGAGAAATCTCTGTTCAATCATATACAGTTCCAAAACCTCATTCAAATATTTATACAGTCCATATTATAACACTTTACAAAGTTCGAGGGCATCATAGCATGCGGGCCTAGAAACCCTAAGGCAAAACCTACAACAGCTACCCACCAGAGCAACCGTGCAAGCCAATAGTGTATGACGACATACAGTCGACGGCTCCAGAAATCATTGAACCAAAAATTACAATAACCCTAGGCTACGATAGCAGAATACAAGTGACAAGAAAAACAGGGCACGACCCTACCCGTGTCTAGCTGGAGCCTCAATGAGCCGAAGTCCGAAACCCTCCAGGACATTACACCTACAATGACAAACATTAACCAAAGTTCATAAGTATTATGTGGCAAAGTAAGTAAAGACCAGAGGAAAGAACGAAACCAGGGTTCGAGTTTACCTTGCAGAGACAAGCCGCAGTCATTGCAGTCATTTAGGGTCACCCTGCTCATGAAGGAGCAAGTGTATAAGTTTAACTTTGTGAAGAGAGGAAAATATTGATAGCATAGAACATAATCCATACCTTTGCATTGCTGGAGAAGCTGAAGCCGAGACCTTGCGACCACATCTTGTTCGAAACCGAGAAATACAACCAGAGACTCAACAACAGTCACATAGAAGGATTCAAGACCAGAAGGAGTCACGCAACCCAGCAAACAACCAACATTGACATCACACACAGAGAAATCTCAGAGTCTAACCGGCAAACTACAGTTTCATAACTGACAACAAGAATAAGTGCAGAAAAAGCAACATGAACGGAATTAAAAGGTTCAAACAGAGGTTCATACTAGACGGAGGAGCTGATGATTTTTCCCAGGTCAAGAGCCGAGCCGGAGCACAGTAACAACAAAATTTACACAGAGACAACCATAACATAACCATAACATAGAGCTCTCAAGACTCAAGCAAACACACATGAAAAATGACCGAAGTTAGGGTTTGAATCTCCCTTACCAAGGCGGGGTTGACAATCCCATGGGGTGGACACTTGTCCATCAATTGTTAGCGCAAGTACCAATCATAAGTGTAGACCCAAAATCCATTTTAAAATCATTACAATCAACCGTCAATGAACCAACATTATATGCAATCTAGTTGCATCATTAATTTCATTCATTTTCGCATTATTAACTTTGGGTAGTGTGACAAGGGTGGGCTGGACCCATCAAGTGGTATCAGAGCAGGAAGTTGAAAGAGTTAGGATATGGAAGTTGGAAGACGAGGACATGGGAGAGGTGTGCGCAGAGCAGCAGACGAAGGACTTAGGGAAGAAATAAGGATCCTTATTGCTCGTTTAGAGATAGTGGAGGCAGGAAGGAGAAGGGATCCAAAAATAGGAGATGACAACGAGGAGGAAGCTATAGTTGCAACAGACAGATCAGATGAGGAAGGGTTGGAGATGAGGTTGCTGAGATCAATTCTGTTGGCCAGCAGCAAGCCCAAATTGGAGATTCCTAACTATGATGGCAGCCTATCCACAAAAGTGTTGTTGGACTGGATAAGCGAGTTGGACAAGTACTTTGAAAGTGAAGAGATCAGCAAGGACTGGAGGTTCAAGTTTGTTGCAACCAAATTGAAGGGGCACGCAGCCCTATGGTGGGATAGTGTCCAAGCAGAGAGAAGGAGAATGAATAAGTTACCGATAAAGAAGTGGTCAAGGATGGTGGCCAAGCTGAAAGGCAGATTTCTGCTTAAGGGTTACCAGGTTGCACTTTACTGACTAGTGCAAAAATTACGATAGAAAGGAATGACAGTAAAGGAGTATACAGAAGAATTCTACCGAGTGAACTTGAGAGTTGGTTATATCGATGAAACTCCAGAGAAGACAACAAGATACGTAAATGGTTTGAGACTGGAAATACTGGATGAAATCAGTGTTCTTTCCCTGAGAAATATAGAAGAAGCCTATCAGAGTGCTGTAAAGGTTGAAGAAAAGATTACTAGAAAAAAAATGCTAGGAGAGGATGGGGAACCGGCAGAGGACGAGGATAGTCCTATGGCAAAGGACGTATTTCTAGTAATAGTGAAGAGGGCAGTAGCTCGAAGGCTTCAGGAACATTAGAGAAAGGTGACAACACTAGAGGTGGCAGGCCATATCAGTGAGGAAGAGGGAATGGCTGAGGTAGAGGAGCTAATTTTCAGTGCTACAACTGCCACAAGTGGGGGCACAGATATTTTGAATGCTTTGAAGTAGAGCAAGAGGGCCAGAGGGGAACATTTGTTGCACGGCCTGAGGAAGCTGAGGCACGGCCCTAAGAAGTAGAAAATGTAGCAGAAACAGGGGAGGCCTTGGTTCTAAACAAATTATTGCTAAAGCTAGCCAAGGAAACAGCTGAACGGACCCAATGGAAAGCACTATTCTAGACAGTTTTCAAATCACACGAAAAGTACTGCAAATTGATCATTGAAAGTGGGAGTACAAAAATTTGGTTGCCACCGAGATGGTGGAGAAGTTGGGATTGAAGCGGCTTAAGCACCCCACCCCTTACAAGGTGTCGTGACTGCAGAAAGGCACCCAGATGTTGGTTAATGAACAGTGTGAGCTTGAATTTCACATTGGCAGGTACAAGGACAAATTTATATGTGATATCATGCCAATGGACGTGTGTCACATACTGCTGGGAAGACCATGGCAGTATGATCGGAAGATGGTAAATGATGGGAAAATGAACTGCTAAAAGTTTGTTAAAGATGGAGTCAAGCATACGCTTGTACCCATCAAGGAAGAGGAGACAACAGAAGCAAGCGGGACAAAAGCATTGTTAGTACATGGAAAATAGTTTGTGAAATAGATTGAGGAAAATGAAGTGAATTATGCTATTATGAGGAGGGTAAAGACAATTCTGTTGCACACAAAAATGTCTGAATTTCCTGTAGAAATTCAAGAGATGCTGCAGGAATTCAGAGACATTGTAGTTGATGATTTGCTAGACAGATTGCCTCCCAAAAGAAGCATCAGTCATCATATCAACTTCATACCCGGAACAAGCTTACCAAATAAGGTAACATATCGGATGAGCCCCAAAGATAATGAAGAGATCAGGAAACAAGTGCAGGAGTTGCTAGATAAAGGGCTGATAAGGGAAAGCTTGAGCCCTTGTGCATCACCAACAGTTCTCACTCCCAAGAAAGGAGGAGAATGGCGGATGTGCACGGATTCATGGGCTATCAACAAAATCACCATTAGGTACATGTTTCCCCTACCAAGGATGGATGATATGATGGACTATCTAAGTGGGGTGACATACTTCACAAAGATTGATCTGAAGAGTGGCTATTATTAGATCCAGATTAGAGAAGGAGATGAGTGGAAGAAAACCTTCAAGACTAATGAAGGGCTATACGAGTGGCTGGTCATGCCGTTCGGTTTGAGTAATGCCCCTAGTACTTTTATGAGGTTGATGAACGAAATGCTGAAAGAGTTCATCGACAAGTTTGTGATAGTGTACCTTGATGACATATTGATTTTCAACAGGACTAAAGAAGAGCACCTCCAACATGTTCGAAGAGTGCTAGAGAAATTGCAGTAGAATAAATTGCTGATAAATTTGAAGAAATGTACTTTCCTACAAAGAGAACTGGTTTATTTGGTCTTTTTAATTGCAGAAAACGAATTGAAGATGGATCCAGAAAAGATTGCAGCAATCATTAACTGGCCATCTCTGAGAAGCTTATTCAAGGTACGTAGTTTTCATGGGTTGGCGAGTTTCTATCGCAAATTTATAAGAAACTTTAGTAAAATCTGGGCGTCTATGCTGGACACCATCAAAAAGTCTAGTCAGCCTTTTTGTTGGACCAAGGTAGCAGAGGACAGCTTTCGGCTCCTGAAGCGGAAACTTACAGAAAAGCCAATTCTAAGGTTACCAGATTTTAATAAGCTTTTCTAGGTTCGATGCGACGCAAGTGGTACAGCTATTGGCACTATACTCAGCCAATAAGACAAACCTGTTGCATTTTTCAGCGAGAAATTGAACGAAAGCAGGCAGACATATTCCTCCTATGACAAGGAATTTATGTTCTCATCCAAGCTTTAAAACATTGGAGACACTACCTGTTGGGGAGTGAATTTGTGTTATTTTCTGATAATTCAACGCTGCAATATGTAATGCAACAACATAAATTGAACCACAAGCATGCCAAATGGGTGGAGTATTTGTAGAGTTTCACCTTTTTGTTGAAACATATCAGCAGGCAGGCCAACAAGGTGGTGGATGCATTGAGCAGGAGATCCTTGCTCTTACAAGAAAGTACAATACAGGTGTTGGGTTTCGAGCATTTGAAAGATTTTTACCTGACTGACACAGATTTCAAAGAGGCCTATGAAGCCTGTCAAAATCCCGTGCTGAGGAACAAAAGTCCATGGTTGGACTACAACTTGCAAGAGGAACTACTGTTTAGAGGGGGACAATTATGTATTCCTCATTATTCGATGAGAGAAAATATTATACAGGAGAAACATAGCGGGGGTCTAGCTGGACATTTCGGCATAGACAAACTTTGGAGCAGCTTGGACACTTCTATTACTGGCCAATAATGTGAAGGGATGTACAGTAGTATGTGAATAGATGTAAAGTCTGCCAACTGGCGAAAGGACATAGTCAAAACGCTGAACTTTACACACCACTACTTGTTCCAAGTAGACCATGGGACTCAGTCAACATTGACTTTGTCTTAGGACTGCCTAGAACACAACGAGGTTATGACTCATTGATGGTGGTGGTAGACAGGTTTTTGAAAATGGTGCATTTCATCCCTTGTCGAAAAACTAGTGATGCCACTCACGTAGCTCACCTATTTTTCACAGAGATTGTTAGATTACATGGCCTACCAAGATATATTGTTTCTGACAGGGACGTAAAATTCACAGGACACTTTTGACGCACCCTGTGGAAGAAGTTGGACACACAGTTGAACTTCAGTTTTTTATATTATCTGTAGACTAACAAGCAAACAAAAGTGGTGAACAGGAGTTTGGGGAACTTGTTACGGAGCTTGACTGGGGAAAATTCACGATTATGAGATCGTGCGCTCGCTCAGGCAGAATTCACTTATAACGATTCACCAAATTGTAGCACCAGGCACAGTCCATTTCAGATCCTGTACGGCATGCATCCTCGTAGAATACATGAGTTGCGGGATCTGGGAAAGTTGGAGAAGAGAAGTGCTGATGGAGAAGATTTTGCTGAAGCGATGAGTGAACTACACGAACAGGTGAAATTAAAGTTGCAGGAAAATGTTCAGAAATATAAACAACAGGAAGATCTAAAGCGGTGAGAAGTCCAATTCAATATAGGTGATGAAGTCCTTGCACACTTACGCAAAGAACGGTTTCATAAGGGCGCACATAACAATCTAAAATTCAAGAAGATTGGTCCCTACAAGATTTTGCGTAAATTCTCAGCCAATGCTTATGAGATACAACTGCCACCTGATATAGGCATATCACCAATTTTCAACGTGGCAGACCTGTTCCCATACACTTCCAACCCAGAGGAAGATAGTATGGTACGGCCAGAACGAGACACCCAAGTTGGAGACAGTTCTTGGATGAGGCACATGCCTTCGCCTCAACCCCATGAGATCGAGAAGATTCTCGACACACAAGTAGCCAAGAGGACTCGCAAGAAATAGTATCTATGATACCTTGTCAAGTGGAAGAACCGTCCAATCGAGGACAGTTCGTGGCTCAACGCGGCACAGATACAGAAGGTAGGTTATTCTGTGGAGGATCTCATGGAACGGAGCCTTGACTTTTTCTTACCCCGGGAGCCTGATGCAGGAGCATCTAGTTGATGGGTCAAGACAAAAGGAAAGGCTATTTGGTCTCTGAAGAAGACAGAAGAGGAATTTTTTGAGTGAACAATGCAGTTGTTTTTTTTGTTTATGTTGTTTAATTTAATAAAGAACAGTACGTAGGAAGGTAGAGGATTAATTAGGTAAATTGTTGCAAGTAATTAGTTTGATTTTCATGTCAATAACGTAGGACAATAACAGTTCTTGGAACTAAAAATGTGTAACCAACAGAATGTAACCAATAGCAGTTGGAAGAAAACAGTTCCATACAATCATTTTAAAAAAGGAACAGAACACAATTGTAAGGGTTTGACTTTTGAAAAGAGAGAGAGTGAGAAAGCTAATAAAAAATCTCCAAGCACACAGACATTTTTTCCAGCATCCTGTAACTGTTTATCTACCTGTCATTCTATTCAATTTCCAGAAACAGTAAAAGTCTAATCTCTATTTTGTTCTACAAAAACGTGTACACAAATATATGTTTCGAATTGCATTGATTCAAGCAGGCCTACGAACCTAAACAAATTTGTAGACATAACTCAAGAACATGTTGTAGAAACAAGGGCATACAAACCCTGAACCTAACAAGTATACAAATGCAGAGGAATCCTAGACGAGTTTGTATAATTAGAGCATCAAAATACATATAAGGCACAAGCATTTCCGAACAGCAAACCAAGAAAATTATCCATGTATGCCTGAAGAGTAAACCCATTTGTTTCATTTATAAAATAAGCACGATAAATATTTGTTCAATCGTATACAGTTCCAAAACCTCATTCAAATATTTATATAGTCCATATTATAACACTTTACGAAGTTCTAGGATATCATAGCATGCGGACCTAGAAACCCTAAAGCAAAACCTACAACAACTACCCACCAGAGCAACTGTGCAAGCCAATAGTGTATGACTACATACAGTTGACGGCTCCAGAAATCATTGAACCAAAAATTACAATAACCCTAGCCTACGATAGCAGAATACAAGTGACAAGAAAAATAGGGAACGACCCTACCCGGGTCTAGCCGGAGCTTCGATGAGCCGAAGTCCGAAACCCTCCAGGACATTACACCTGCAACGACAAACATTAACCGAAGTTCATAAGTATTATGTGGCAAAGTAAGTAAAGACCAAAGGAAAGAACGAAACTAGGGTTCAAGTTTACCTTGCAGAGACAGGCCGCAGTCATTGCAGTCATTTAGGGTCACCGTACTCACGAAGGAGCAAGTGTATTAGTTTAACTGTGTGAAGAGAGGAAAAGATTGATAGCATAGAACATAAACCATACCTTTGCATTGCTGGAGAAGCTAAAGCCGAGACCCTGCGACCACATCCTATTCGAAACCAAGAAATATAACTAGAGACTCAACAACAGTCGCATAGAAGGATTCAAGACCAAAAGGAGTCGTGCAACCCAGCAAACAACCGACATTGACATCGTACACAGAGAAATCTCAGAGTCTAACCAACAAACTAAAGTTTCATAACTGACAGCAAGAATAAGTGCAGACAAAGCAACGTGAACGGAATTAACAGGTTCAAACAGAGGTTCATACCAGACGAAGGAGCTGATGAGTTTTCCCAGGTCAAGAGCTGAGCCAGAGCATAGTAACAACAAAATTTACACAGAGACAACCGTAGCATAACCATAATGTAGAGCTCTCAAGATTCAAGCAAATGCAATGCAAAATGACCAAAGTTAGGGTTTGAATCGCCCATACCAAGGCGGGGTTGAAAATCCCATGGGGTGGACACTTTTCCATCAACTGTTAGCGCAAGTACCAATCATAAGTGCGGACCCCAAATCCATTTTAAAATCATTACAATCAATCGTCAGATGAACCAACATTATATGTAATCCAGTTGCCATCATTAATTTCATTCATTTTTGCATTATTAACTTTGGGTAGTGTGACAAGGGTGGGCTGGACCCATCATATGAGGACTCTCTCAATGATGAAATCCTCTTCCACTAGAATGTTGGATTGTTAAGGAGCACTTTTCTAGCATAACAATCCTCTACTTCTTCCCTAACAATGGAATATAGGGTTGATTAGGAGCAATTTTTCTAGCATAATATTGCCTTGTTTTTTGTCTTCCAATGGCCTGTTTATATAGAATTTTGAATTCCTCTTCCCCCTCTTGGTCCATTAATGAGAAAATGACTTATGAGTAGGACAAGAGGATCCCTTGGGGGCTGCATATCTCCAAGTTGACTCAAAATCAACTGTCCTTGACTAGTACATGTTAGGGAATCCAATCTTCCAAGTGTGTGAATTGGTCCTAGACTGTTGAGTCGAACTTTCTCTTGACCGCATGGATATCAAAGTAAAAGTACCGCAGTTGCTAATTTTTGCCTTTGGACTGGCTGTGCAGGTAAATTTATACTTGAGACCTTTGGAGATTTTTTTTTTTTTTATACTTCATGATGTTTTCAGCTGGAAAGTCTTCACCTGCACATTTTGTTGGACAACTTTGGATGTTACTTGGATTGTACAAATGTGTGTACAATTTTTTTGTGTTAACATATACATTATAATGACAGAAGCAAAGAATGTTTGAAAAAATAGATACATTTATTAAATTAACATATCACGTGTTCATTGAGAAATGATTTCACTTTTAGAATCATATTAATGTCCAAAGACGACCATAGTAATAGTAAATAAAAATTACAAATGTTCAATATTTTGGGACAAAATTTTCGTTAATCGAATACATGCCATGATTAAAGCCTTCGAAATACAAACTTCCTAATAGGAAGTAGAAATAAGAAAACACTCTAGTAATTCAATATAAATGATAAAAACCTTGGCTTCTTGTCCTCAAACACACATTTATGCACAAGAAGATAAGTAACCAGAGGTTTCAGGATCGTCTGACTTGGAAAGAAGAAGTCAAATTTCTCATGAGTAGCAGGAAGGCTTCAAGTTATAATCTCGAAGGAAAAATTTCAAAGTATCCTGAGACTGTAATTACCTGTGAATACACACCAAAATAGGTTTCATTAAATTTTAATAAAGTAACAATAATATAAATTACTAAGTGAAGTAATTAAAGAGATTCAAGGACATTGATCTTAAAAAGATTTACATAAATATTACACTCTACAATAACCCTACAACATAAGTAATTATATATGACTAAAATTGTGACTTTACATTTACGAGTAAATTTATAAGGTTATAAACCCTTTGAACAAACAAATTAAAAATACGTTAGGTTTTAAAACCCTGTAAGAACCTTATGTAGGAATCAAAGAGGAATGAATGAATTATGTATGAATACACACACACACACATATACATATATTACTTGTGCAAGAAAAAAAGATTTTCAGGAATTGGAACTTGGCCAAACAATGTCACCATAGAAGAAAACCCCAACACCATACAATGAAATAGTGAGAGGAATCCTATGGTCCTGCATTGAACAATTAATGTTTAGATTTTAATAAACAAGTATGTTGAAAAGGAAAATCGTTTTAAAAATTAAGGAAGGGGTTTGAATTGATACCTGAGCGAACTTGAAAACATTGTAAGTGTAGTGCTGCTACCAAAACACTTGAAACATTTAAGCAATGACAATAAAATTCTGAAGGAAACCATTACCAAAAAGGATCACCATGCTAAGAAATGAAACCTAAAGATGAAAAGAAACCAAAATTGTTAAATTCGTAACATAAAAGGAAATTACTTGAAAGGCAAGGAGTAACATTAGTTAAGTTAAATAAAAACTCTAAAAAATGAAAAAAAAAACACCTCCAGTTGAAGTACTAGTGCATGGAGGCAACTTGACAAACAATTTTCTAGAATATTGAATGACCGAATGAGGTAAATAAAAACCTAGACCCCTCTGATAGAAAAATCATGGGTAAATAGAAAAGAGTTAAAGTAAAACTAGTCGCAGAGGTAGCAGAGCTTTGTCCAAAAACAAAAGAAATTAATGAACTATGAAAGTGACAAATGGGTATTCATTACAAACATTGAATAACCCTAAACACCTCAACCATTGATTAAGGAGAACCAAACCGTAGCATTTAAGACTAGGGTTACACATATATTGAAGTTAAATCACATGAATGCTTGAAATAGATTCCACCGTGGCATGATAATAAAGCTCCACATTTGTAAACGAAACCTTGAGTGCTATAAAAACCATGCCACAACACCAATAAGTCCCACATAAATGACTACTTGTTGATAATACAAGTAGAGTGTAACAGCTTCCTCCCACATCTACCCAAGTAACTAGACGATTGGGGTAAACATGCGATGAGAGGCTACAATGATTAGATTCAACCTCCTATGTGACCTTAAGGAAATGGAATCGACGAAAAAACAACATACTAACCTTCCACATCAGCTATAGGACCCCTGAGAACCATCCCAACACTTCAGGAATCTTTCCCCTGG
>APFE031137736.1:2121-21448 GCA_000404065.3 Pinus taeda
TTATACATATCATTATATTGACTTTTTGTTACTTTATCTATGTAGTCACAAAGTTTACATGAAAATTCAAGAACAAATCGTTAGATTGTTGAATGAAGATAGTTGGGATGATGTCGTACGCAATCCAAATTCAAGTTCTACATCAACATTAAAAGCTTTTTATCTTGCATTTAAAAAGGTATCTTGATTTACACATTTGTTTTTATTCATCCGTGTACTATTTTAATTTATAACTTACACATATATTTGTTTATTTTATAAAAGATGAAGAAGGATGATAATGGAGCGCCAACTAGCTTCAGAACCTTTATTGAAAAAATAAAGACCGAAAGGCTGAGGAAGCAACGTGCTAAGAATGTTGAACTTGATCAAACTCTTACTCATTTCATTTGGAATGGGCTAGACACTGTTCAATATCAAGTAATACAAGGCGACTGTGAAGACATTGCTAAACTCATACCTAAAAGGGAGTATGCCCTAGTTATTGCAGATATTCTCCATGGTTTCAATGTTTCAAATATTGACTATGATAGTGACTCTTATACTTATCAAGCTTTTAGTAAACTAGTTGCGGGATTTGTAAAAGTCACGTCATCACCATTATGGAGATTTGTGACATTTCATTCAGACAGACAATTGGCAATGATATTGTCAAGCTTCAAAGGGAAAGAAAATTCAAGGATGCAGCTTACATGGTAATACGTTTAAAATGTATATGTGATTATTGTTAAAAAATTCATTTATGTACAAGTTGATTGAACTTTTACTATTTCATGTTACAGGCAAAAGTCAAATCTTCTTAACCGTGATGATCAAGTATTTATAAATGATTGTGAGTTCATTCATATTGATAGTTGGGCAAAAGATGATAGCTGTATGTCTATGATTTTTAATCGAGTGGACGGAAAGAGTCATAGCCAAATACTGAGTTATGATGCTGTTGTGAGAAAACTAACATATGAAGACAAAGAAGCAAAAGGAGAGATAGTTAACATTTATCAAAAACCACAATTATTGATTAACTATCTTATAGACATATGTTCAAATGAAGGAAATTGGGTTCTGGATTTATTTTCCGGCTCAGGTAAGTTTTATTATATAGAATTGAATTTCAATATGTTATTTTTTTAATTAATATGTCATTGTACTAATTTACTTCACTATTTCTTTTGTGCTTGATAACTAGGTACAACACTAGCATGCTGCCTTCAAAAAGGAAGAAATTGCATTGCAATTAAAAAAGATCCATTGCAATGCAATTTCATTCAACAAAGAATTAATGCTCTTCAATTTCTTCCATATGCAATGCAAGAAATTGGGTTGAAGAAAGGGGACTTTAGTGAATCACGTGTCATAAAAAAGGCAAAGGAACCTCAACCACCTTTACATGGGATGTTTGGAAAGACATACATTGGGAGATTGGCAGACATGAAAGATTCATTAGAAGATGAAAATGAGCAAAAGGAAGCAGAAAATATTGAGGAAGAAAATAATGATGAAACTCTAGAGGATGAAGAGTTTGGATTACGTGACATTGTTGATTAAATTTAAGTTATGCTTGGAAATCAAGCTCATTTTTGAACTATTAAGTAGTTTACTTGCAATGTTTTTGACTTGACATTTATGAGAAGAATATACATTCAATTGAGTTGTTATGCGTGATATTGCAATATGGATTTTGCATTAATTTTAAGTTTAACCATTTTTTTGAAAAAAAGCTGATTATTATTATTTTTTGATATGAAATTCATAAAAAAACTATTATTTAACTATTTTTAGTTAAATTTTCGTATAAAAATTGTGATTTTCGCATGTCAATTGTAGCAAAAAATTATCAAAATGTGTAGTTTTTTTAATTATATTTAAGTTAAAAATGGCTATTTTTATGTCAATTCTTAGAAAATATTGTTTTTTAGAAACAAATATTTCTTGTGGATTGAAAAATTAATTAACAATGTATAAATATGTAGAATATTGAAAATTTAAAATATCAACATTCCTTTTTAAATATGCGAAACAATAAAAACCTCACTACAAAAAAATAAAATTAAAATAAAAACAAGAAAATATGAAGAAAAAGACCATTTAAAAAACTATTAAGTTTACAAAATAATTATTTACATTTCATACATTAGAAAATAAAAAATTAAAAAAAACTTAAAAAAAAAGAGTCTGGTTCAGAATTACCACGTTTTTAAATCAGCATAAAAAACACTACCATCATAAAACGCAATGTACATGAAAAAATTTATAGTGCAAAAAACTAAGCTTTAAAACACGTGTGTTCTGGATAACCCTTTTTCGAAATCGAGTCATTTTCTTACTATCTCTACAAAACGGGTAACAATATGGGTTCCCGTTTCAAAGTTTACATTGTTTTACATATCATTCTAAAACTATTACTAAGAAAGCAAATGAACTTTAATCTATAAAAACAATTAAATCTCATACATTTTAGGTAGCTAATATAAAAGTGTGAGAGATGGTAAATCGAGATGCTCTATATGTAAGCAAAACCAAGTCAAAATGAAGGAACATTTATGAGTAAGGTGCCACAATCTAATTCTGTATTCAAAGCTTGAGCATAACTCCAATTTTACACATGAAAATGATAGGAGAAAACTTCTCTTAATGATACAAAAAGATGAGAAGCTATCTTATTAAAGAAAGTCTATGAATCTTTCCTCATATCTCTAGAGTTACAATCAAAATAGGAAATGATAAGACATGTCTTCTTAGAGTTTCAATACAAATAAGAAATAAGACACATATCCTCATGATCCCATGATCTTCTCCACTCAAATTAAAATTTGGTTTTGGGAGGCCACATAAGGGTCTTTTAGAAACTTACACATGTCAACAATCTCATCCCACTTGTTAGGTATAAACACAAACACATTATTTTCTAATTTTTAACCATAAATTCACTTAAAAGTGCTAAGAATTAATAAAGTTTGGAAAAACATAAATGTGACTCAATAATGATAATGATAAGGTAACTGTAATGAAATAGAGGTAAATGTGATGAAATAGAGGTGGAGTGAAGGTGACAATATGGAAATATAAGTGAAAATGTAATGAAAGTGAATGACAATTTCAAGATCGAACATACCCCCCAACTGAAGCTATTGCATGTCCTCATGCAATTTATTACATTACTTCTTTTTGATCCTTGAGTTTTGGCTTAACTTTGCATGATATCATTTAATAATTTCATACTTCTGCAAAATCTTTTAGTTGAATTGTAACATGGTTGGTTCTTCTGTTACAACCATATTTTGTTTTTGTATTTATTTTTGATCTTTGAACTTTGCATAATGAGGATTTGATTATTGTTGCAAAGTATATTTTTATTGGATTGCATCATAGTTGGTTCTTGCGTAACAACCATGATTGTGTTTGCGTAACAACCATGATTGTCTTTTTAGTACTTCTGACAAGACTTTGTATGCTCATAACAATAATGTAATAGTTAATATCCTTTGAAAGTATGTGGGCTTTTAAGTGTGATATGAATATAGAAATATATGAATATGAATGTATCCCCCCAAACTGATGATATTGACAATTTTATGAGATGAGGAAGAGAAATATATATCTATATCTATATATATTAATTATATTATATTTTTTTTTTTTTTTTTCCAAAAATTATCATTCTAGCTTTTCAAGGAATTTTATGGTAAAAAGTTAGAAAATGACATACCTTAACTTACCCTTTAGAAATGGATGAGCTGCATGTGTTGTGGTTGCAAATTTCTGATCATATCTTCTTTAAGTGGTTGGAAAAGAAATGGAGAAAGAGTCAAGATGACTTTTTATTTTATTTTATTAAAATTTGCTGAATCTGCTGCTGCCATTTGATTCTGCAGCTGTTATCTGATTCTACAACTGTTGTTTGATTCTGCAACTGCTATTTGGTTCTATAGCTGCTGTCTGATTTCGCAGCTGCCATCTGGTTTTGTAGCTGAATATCTTCTACATTTGCTCCAAAATGCTGAAAATGATAGTCTTCATGTCTTCAAAACTCATTGGCACAATTCCTGCTATGTGGATAAATGTTCTGATGTCAAACATAGTAGGAAATTGTTGACCTAATAGTCATTAATGGATGCCATTAGTCAACACGTGAACTCTCACCATTGATGACAATGCAAATCCAAATGCTCAAACACATCTTGTTAAGTACGAATAATTTTGTTGTTGTCGAGTACCTATAAGATCCGATAAACAAGGGACATTGATGTATTTCCATTGTTAGCCGGCATGAGGACTTGCCATTAAGGCATGCAAGCCTCAAGGTGTTTTTTCAAGGATTTTAGACTCAAAGGACTATGGTCTCAATAATTTGCATTGAAGCAGAGTTTACTTGCGAAATGAAAAAGGATAGGAAATGAAAAATGAAAATGGAAGATCACAATGGAAAATAATAATGACAATGGGCAATAAGCATGTAAGTGAACTTCTTTCTTTTATTTGTGGGTTAGGTAGAAAGTGTATGTGAATAAAGGAAAATGAACAATTGGCTGTTGTTGGAAAAAATGATTGCGGCTTGCTTTGAATTACTTGGTTGGAATTATAATTCAAAAGCGAGGAAAGATAATGGTTTTGGTGGATATGGACATGGACTTGTTCTTATGTTTCTTATGTAATCAGTAATTTGAAGACTAATTGTGCGCACAATTAGTTTTCTTCAATGATCATTCGATCATCCCAAACCTACAAAAAAACTTGACATAAAGAACATAAGTGTGTTAGAAAAGAAATGGCCAAATTACTTTCTGATTCTTATGCAAAATATAAATGTCAAATAAAACAGATTAAGGAAAATTAAAATTGTTATATTCAATCCAATTCATGATATTAATAACAATCAATTTTTAAGAAATAACTATGAAAATTAAATTAACTCCATGTTGTCGGATGACTTCATGCACTTTGCTTAGTAAAACAATTGGCATCACAAAGATTTGTTGTGCTCTGCAAGTTGAAACTTCATAGAAAAATACACAGCAACAATATTAATGCCAAATGTTCATAAATCATCTAAACAATTTTCCAATTGTTTTGCTAGCCATTATTGAATCGTCATTTGTGATGCAAAAATAACATGTTGTAAAAAATATTTGTAGCAACAAAAATATGAAAAAGTACTTGTCCAATTTTTTTTTATTTCAATCAAATTTTGCAAGTATTTTTCGCTTTATAAATTGATTACATATGTATTAATCATCACATTATTTTTTAAATTTATTTATTATTATTATTATTATTTTTCCACAAATAAAATGATTTCTTTCATTCAATATTTGAAAATTATTGCTCTTCATTTCATTACTTTAGAAGTAGCGACCTTTTTCGTTGTTCAGATTAATAGTGGCCTCGAAATTATCTTCCTTTGTTTCGCCTGGAAATCCACATCTCACATTAGTCACTATCTCCATGTCTGGCACAAGTCGCATTAATGTATCAACCACAAATCTGAATTCATTGATTGTGTATTCACGCTTCATATCATTCAAAACAGAATCACTCAACTGCATTGACACGTGACGAAATGAGTATATGTGTGCAACATTAAGTTAGCAATTTCTTCCAAGTGTTCAAAGATGTAAGGAGGGTAAATCCGTTGAAATTTTGCAGAGGAGCAAGAGTCATTGTTTGATTAGAAGTCTTAGTGAATTAAATTTGTTATTGCTAGCAAAACCTCGTGCATAAAAAAATTCTATTTTTCTCACGTAGTCATCAAACACAGTATCGAAGAACCGTGATTTTCTTCCGAATGGTTAAGAATCCGAGGAAACAGATTCTGGGTTATTAAGTTGATCCTGTTCTAGGAAAATCCCATGTCCCAATTTTTTCAGATTCACCCTGGTTTTCTCAGAAAATTTATTTTAAAGTTGGGTTTCAAGACAGTTTACGCTTTCTAGCAATTACATTTTCTGTAAAAATCAATTTCGAATTTCTCCTAAACAGTTGCAAAATCCAGAAAATCGCTAATGAGTTACCTAATTTCTCCTGCTCCAGAGAAAACCCATGTCTCAGTTTTTTCAGATTCGCCCTTGTTTTCTCATAATTTGCGTTTTAAAATTGTGTGTTAACGCTGCTACGTTTTCTAGAAATGCTCCGGTGATTTTTGATTTGCAGGTTTTGAAGGCTGGGCTTGTGGCTGCGTGGATGTCTTCCAGCAAAGGAAAATGGAAGATCTAACTATATTAATCATTCTATAGACAATTCTGGGGGACTTGAAATCTGGAATGAGATAAAAGATGGGATAATGCTTTGAAGAAATCTAACTGCATCATTTTTGTAATCCCGCAGAAAACTCTTGCATTACAGAGGTAGGGATTTTTACACATGGATTTGCAAGTATTGTAGTGGCTAAATAATTTTTATGATATACTAACAAAACAATTTTTTTTTTGATTCTTTAGGTCACACGAAGTGTAGAAGGAGAGCATACTTGAGAGATTTATTTTGTTAGCATAGTCAATATTTTATCAATCGATTCCTCTGTAAATTTTACAAAAATAAAATGAAAAGGCTTGATCTCATACCTTAAATTATCATTTGTGATATTCGCTTGCACTCCTTGTTCTCAACCATTTGTTTTATTAGCAAATTTTTTCTACCAAGGGTTAGTAGATGGGTGGTTTTTACTCCATCATAAAACATCAAATTTATCCTAAAAATTATAAAAATTGATTTTTATTTTTCCTATCTATCTAATTTTTATTTTTATTTTGTTTAAGTATATTCATGCTTCCAACGAACCCATTTACGGATTAGAATTTTTGAAATGCTCATATCCAAACTTAAAAAATGTACTTGATTGTTTGTAAGGATATGCAAAATCAACTTGACCTTTCGATTTGCCGGAAGAATTTCTTGAAGAATTGATGAATATTGTAGCATAATCGTTTTTTGATACCATTCCTCAATGTAGTCTTTGGGCTACATTCTAGACCCTTTGTCCATAAATGGTTAGTAAAAACAAAAACAAATAAAATACACTCTAAACTGAACGCTAGTTCATATGCACACTTCCCCGGCAACAGTGCCAAAATGTTGGGGCAAAGTGATTGCTTGTCATTTAATTTGTCAACCCGGGGGTTTCGTAAACTTGTGTAGCATGCGTGCACTGTATGTTCTAGAAATTGTCTTTCAGTTTAGATCAATCTAACTACAAAATAACGAAAACCAATTCATCTAATCTATGAAATCAAATAATGAAAATGAGATTCAACTAACCTGTGAAATAAAAAACAACTAATGTATATTTAGTTACTCCAGCATTCAATTATGAAGTGTTACTTTCTTGAGATAATGTGTAAGCAACTATTTATACTTTAACTTCTAATGTCCTAGAAAAACAAGTAAAGTGTGTAGAAAATAACTCAGTAATTGCATGTATTAAATATTCAACCAATCAATCTTGAAATATGATTAAATCAATTTCTTAGAATGATCTTTAGAAATATCAACTAATGCAATTAAATGAGGATTTTAAAAGAAAATATAAAAGCACGAAAAAGTAAAGCTAAATGACTACATAGGTTGAACATTTAATCACCCAATTTGAAGTCACCTTCTTGGCCTAATCTTTTATTCAATTATACTATGAATTGATAGTTTAATCTAAGAAAGTAAATAACAGAACATGAAAGGAAATTAAATAACTATGAGCTCTTGCCTCAAACTTAATCCAATTGGGAAATACATAAATATTTCCTATTGAAATGTTTTTAGAAAAACAAAAATTACACAATCATTTTAGAACTAATACTAAGAAAGCAAACGAACTTTAATCTATAAAAACAATTAAATCTCATACATTTTAGTTCGATGATTTAAAAGTGTGAGAGATGGTAATCGAGATGCTCCATATGTAAGCAAAACCAAGTCAAAATGAAGGAACATTTATGAGTAAAGTGCCACAATCTAATTCTGTATTCAAAGCTTGAGCATAACTCCAATTTTACACATGAAAATGATAGGAGAAAACTTCTCCTATTTATACAAAAAGATGTGAATCTATCTCATTAATGAGAGTCCATGAATCTCTTCCCATATCTCTAGAGTTACAATCAAAATAAGAAATGATATGACACATGTCTTCTTAGAGTTTCAATACAAATAGGAAATAAGACACATATCCTCATGATCCCATGATTTTCCATTCAAATTCGAATTTGGTTTTGTGAGGCCACATAAGGGTTTTTTAGAAGCTTCCTTTTGACCTACACATGTTAGCAATATCATCCCACTTGTTAGGTATAAGCATATGCATATTATTTTCTATTTTTTAACCATAAATTCACTTCAAAATGCTAAGAATTAATAAAGTTTGGAAAAACATAAATGTAACCCAATAATGATAATGATAAGGTAAATGTAATGAAATAGAGGTGGAGTGAAGGCGACTATGGAAATATAAGTGAAAATGCAATGGAAGTGAACAACAATTTCAAGGCCCAACAATACTTAAATTAAATTTTTTATTTATCGTTAATAAATTGTGCCAAATAGTTAGATCTAGCTAGCAAGAGCCTGAAATCTATAAATATGGGAGCAGAGTTGGATTCATACTCCTTAGATTTGATAGATCTATAAATTTAATTGTGTAAATATTTAGAAAATTTAAATTTTATTTTCTAATTGGGGATTTGAGTTTCAATTTAATTTAAATTTTTTTTTTTTTTTGGTGGGATCTTGGGTTTTATTTTTATTATGTGTAGGTTCAGGTCTGAATACTATCAAGGAAAATGTGGGGTTTGAGGTAGATCTAGGCCCTGGAGGGCAAGATCTAGCCTTAAACTTTGTGTGCAAGGATTAAATGAAAAAAACATTCAAATATGAGGTTTTCATAGTGAATTCTAAGAGAAATTCAAAGCTGAAATACATCAGTTTGAAACATAAATTTTTAGGCAATTTTTTTTTTTGAGGACAACCCTTGGCTTCCTCAAAATAATTTTTTTCCTAGTGTTTTTAGTTGCTTCTCAACCCTATCTCATCCCTCTTATTTTTGCGTTTTTCCTCATCTCCCTTCTCCCTCAATCCCATTCCTCTGCATTTTTCTCTCTTCACGCAATCTTTTCTTTCTCTTCCCTGCAACACATCCCTTTCCCCTTGCATTTTCCTTTATCCCTTCTCCCATAATCCATTCCTCTATGTTTTCCTCTCCTCATGTAGCCTTCTCTTTATCTTCTCTGCAACACATCCCTTTCCCCTCTACTTTTCCCTTTATCCCTTCTCCCTCAGCTCACATTTAACCCTCTTCCCCTGACATCCCTTATCCTCTACGTTCTTCTTCCTAGCTCGTGACCCTAATCTTCTATGTTCCTCTTCCTAACCCATGACCCTAATCTTCTACATTTCTTAGTCTCCTCTCTGCTCGCATCCCTTCTCATCCTCAAACCTGCAACTCCTCCGCTTTCCTCCCTCTTCCTTTCACTACTCGATCCTCCTCCTAGCCTATGTTTCTCCATCTGCGTCCCTCTTTAGTTGTTGTCTCTCGCCCCCCCTGCTTTGTCGACCCTGCATATATCGCTTTTCTCTCACGCTATCTTAAAAAGCATTTCAATTTTTTTTGAGTGGCCTTTGGCCCAAAAATTTTAAATTTTATTTTTCCAAAATAAAAAATCATTCATCACTTTTGCCCCTTTACAAAATTAAATTTTCATTTATCACATTAAAAATCGTTTCTCACATTGGCCCTCTAATTTTTTTTTCTTGTACAAACATTATCAGAGTAAACTTGTTAAAGTGTGACATAAATTTTAATCTAAATTTTGTTTGTTTGTTTGTTTGTTTTTTTTTTTAAGTTTTTGTGAGAAGAGTTTTTTGTGGGCCTATAATCATTCAAATTTTTTGCGGGGTAAACATTTAAATTCTTATATAGTCAAGGTAACATATATAATTTTTTTAAATTTTCTCTAAGTTCGACTATAGGAGAATTTTTTTATTTTATTTTATTTTTCCCTTCTGGATTTGAGACATTAGAAAAATAATATTTTTTAGAATTATTTGAAGAAGTGTTTTGGCATTAAGTACCATCTAAATTTCATTGTTATCCTTAATATTAAATTGTTGAAATTTAAGTGCTTAGAATTTCATTATTTGCATGCTTCAACTATATTCTATGATCGTTGGTTTTAATGCTTGATAATTATTGAGATCGCTCATTATATAAGAAGGAAATCAACTCTAAGTTTGGATCTATTTACTTGAGTTATTGGATATTTCTTGAATAATTAATTTTGAGAATTTTCAAGTAATTGTGATCAACATTTTTATTGAATACTCTATCGTGGACTAGTGGAAAATTGTATATCTTTCGGTTCATGAAATTGAGTATTTTGAGCATCTACATAGTTAGGATTTTTCATTAAATTTCTGCTTAAAGTACTTAATGTTTATCTCAGAATAAATTATAATCTAAGTGATTTGAGTATTTAAAATATTACTTCCCTAATATATATTCTAATCCTCCTTGCATTCCGCATTCTAAGTTAATTTTACATTTAATAATTGACCTCCAAGCATCAATTTGGTTGAAAGAAAGATAGGAACAACTTTGCATCTTCTCTTGAGAAGTCTAGCCTTTTTAGTGTCTAAAATGGTGACCTTGTAGTCGTCATATCCACAGCCTCTATAGTGCTGGAGGCACCAAGTACGTTAAATTTCAATGAGAGAGATCGCTAATCACACCTTGATGTGCTTCACCTTGTCTTCTCTCTGCCATTCACTATCAAGTTTAGGCTCAATAAAGGCAAAGACCAAAGGACATACTTAGAATATACACATAATTAAAATTAACCAAGATCCTTCATTTCACATTAGTTTTAGGAACTGCAATTCATATAGGTTATTCATTAAAGAAATAGTTATCCATCGAATAATTGTCCTAAATTTACTTAAAAATATAGTTGAATCCATAAGGCACTGGTATCAATTGTCTAAATCTAATCTAATCCTTTAAAATATTTCTTAATCTAAAACAAGCATTTGGTTGCTTAACTGTCTCCCATATTGGTTGGTTCCCAACTAGTCATTCTTACATCCATTTTCATAGGGTCTACCCCCCTTAGTCTGTTGTTGGGAGAGAGCTTAAACAGAGAGATTGGGGATCAGGGTGACAACCCCCGATCTGAGCTGTTGTCGCGGTGCCTAGACATTCTATGCGACAACATTTTTTGGCGCCATTGCCGGGGACCAATTTTTTGGACCTTGGCTTTACAACATCTGTCTTAATCATTTTCGTCTCCTCTTTTCTCATCCATTCATCTCTCATCAGGGTAAGTTTCTTGTCCTTGGTTCCTTTTACTTACTTTTTTTCTTTCATCTAGGTTTATTAAACTTAGATTTCTGTCCGGGTGGCCACTCCATTTCTTTTCTCTTCGACAAGAATGTGTACTAGAATAAATCCAGGTAGCTTGGTTAGTCCCGTTCTTGATCTCGAAAGGGATCTCAAAGTACGATTTCACAAGCTCTCTTCTTGTACACTTCTTGTTAATATAGGACAAGAAGCTCTCTCTAATATACATTTTCTTTTTCTTCGACCCGACTGAGCACAAAATCATGGACGTGTTTGCCCCTTGTAACTTTGCTAACATTCAAGGTATTGTAATGATCTTCCAGAGAATGGGATTAATAAATTACCTTATTTTCGGGGAAATAATGTAGTTAGTGTTGATGATCATATGGAAGCTTTTGGTTCTTGGGTAGGTAATCATGAGAGAGCTTCTGATTATAATCATGAAGATGTAAAAATAAGCCTCTCTGTTCTAACCTTGGAGGAAGATGCTTTGGATTGGTTTATGGAAAATCATGATAATTCATTTGACTCATTACAATCGATTATTAATGTTTTTTAAAGAAAAGTATGGAGATAAGAGAGAATAAAGGCATGTATTTAAGGCTATTAATGCCATAAGAAGAAGAAAAATGAAACCGTAGAAGAATTTAAAAAGAGATTTAATGGTATTATTAAAGAATTAACTCAAGATTACAAGCCTCCTCATAAATCTCTTTTGGATTTTTACATTGATGCCTTTAATCTTGATACTTCTTATTAATTGAGATGGGCTAAGGATCGTGATTATAAAGTTGTTTAGAATTTAGCTGAAGAGATTGAAAAGGATAAGAAGGCATCTGAGAAGTTTGAAATCCCAGGTTTTGATAGGGCTTCATCCAAATTGAAAGAACATAAAGGAAAAGAGGTTAAAGAATCTGATGATGATCCTATGCAAAATTTGATACAAAAACTTGAAAGCATGGAGTTAAATCAGGCGAAGTTAATATCTAACCATGCTAAGGATATACGTGCCTTGCAGTCTAGGTTGGTCCAAATGGAAAGTTCCCAAGCCCAAAGTTCCCAACCTAGAAATAATAATAATAATCAAAATAATAATGCTTGGAAAAGAAAAGGCCCATCTAATGAGCATAAACCTCCAGATCCTCTCAAATATGCTAATCTTGTTGATGGAACTCCCCCTTATTATAGGGCCCATGATGCTCTTTATGAAGAGGCTACTTGCCCCACTGTTAAGAGAATTTTGGATAGTGGGATGTTTGGAATAGGTAATCAAATAAATGTGGGTTGCAAGGAGTTTTCATTATCTATGGAAGATTGGATGGAAGTTAAGGAAAATAGTCAAGAGGTCAGGCCTTCTACATCGTCCTTTAGTATAAATAATTTTGATAATGAAAAAGATGTGATGGTTGAATTATTTGGTGAAAAATCTTTTCCAGAGCAAGTCTTAGAAAATGTGAAAGATAAAGGTTTGACTTATCGAGTAAAGGATAAGGATCAAAGTGGAAAACAAATTCCCCCTCAAAGTTGTAACCCTGGTTCAAGCTCTGAATTGGTTGTTGATTTGGGAAGTTTCTTTAATAATGCAAAAATTTGGGTTCTTGTCACTGAGATATTGAATATTCCTTCCCAAAAAGCCAAGTTATTAAAAGCCATTGAAGCTCTTCTTGTGAATGTTTATCAACATAAGACTCTTGAGACTATCTATCAGGATGCCCCCACATATTTTCAAAGTATGGATTCAAAATATTATCAACCATTCTTTATACTTTGCCGGTTAACGATTATAGATTGTATAACTGCATGGATTCTGGTGCCTCAACTTGTGTTATGACCAAGAGGGTCATGGAACAACTTAGCTTAAGAATTTATAGACCTTACTACAACATATGTGCCATGGATTCTAAGAAGATTAATGATCATGGGTTGATTAAAGATTTTCAAGTTCATTTATTAGTGTACCCTAACATAATGATTGTAATGGACATAGTTGTAGTTGATGTTCTTGATGCTTGGGGCATGTTGTTGTCTAGGAAATGGGCCTATAATCTAGGTGGAAGTATTTAAATGAATTCGTCATATGATATGATTCCTTCTCCTAGAAGTGATGGATTTGTTAGACTTAACAAACAACCAGAGAGAAGATTTCATGTTGAAGATGCTAAGAGTCCCCATAATGAAATAATAAAGGAACAAGCTAATCTTGGGAATTATGCCATTCTGTCTAACTTTATAGTTCCCACAGAAGTTAAGGTTGATGAGAATATGGGTGATTTAAAGAATAAGACATGGTGTATGTATTTCGATGGTGCATCTTATAGGCATGGTAAAGGTATTGGAATTGTATTAAAGTCTCCCCTTGGTAATGTTTTCAAATTTTCCTATAGATTGGAGTTTGGAGCAACCAACAATGTTTCTGAGTATGAAGCTCTATTGTTGGGTCTCGATTTGGAAAAATATTTGAAGGTTAAATTGCTTAGTATCAAGGGAGATTCTGATTTGGTTATCAGGAAGATTAAGAATAAGTTCACATGTAAAAACCAAATATTGAGGAACTATCAAAATGCTGTATGGGATACTATGGAATATTTTGATGCTCTGGATCTGGAAGCTATCCCTAGAGAAAATAATAACGTGGTCGATGAGCTTGTTGTAGCAGCATCTACTTTGCAGTTATCTGATAAATTGTTGAAGGATAAGGTTAAAATGGAGATCATTTTTAGACCTTTTGTACATGAAAATATGGAGCATTGGCAAGTTTTTGATGATAAAAGATAGGTGATTCAATTTCTTAATAAGTTGGATGAATTCAAAATTTTTGATGCTAGTTATAAAGAAGATGGATCTGAAAATCATGAAGATATAACTAATCCTACTCCCAAGAACATTGCAACTTTGGAGAAACATTTCGATCGTCATGATGCTACAAAGAAAAATTACCCAGGGGAGTTTATTGAAGTAAATATTGGTACCTCTAGTGACCCTAAAATTTTAAAAATTGGTAAAGGTAATAGTGATGAAGAAAGAAAAAAGTTGGTTAATTTACTTCGTGAATATAAATATGTTTTAGCATTTTATTATGATGAGTTAAAAGGTTATAGGGAAGATGTCATGGAGCACACCATCCCTTTAAAAGATGAAAATTCTAAACCCTTCCGTCAAAATCTTAGGAAGATAAATCCTAAGTTGGCCCCCTTAGTTCAAAAAGAGCTTTCAAAGATGCTTGTAATGGGTATTATTGCTCAAAACAGGCAATGAGCATGGTGTTCCAACCTGGTGATTCTTAGGAAAAAGAATGGTGTTCCAACCCGATGATTATTTGGATTAACTAACGCTGGAGCTACCTTTCAAAGGGCCATGGATTATGCCTTTAAGGGTTTAATTGGTAAAATCATTGAGATATATCAAGATGATTTTATGGTTTTTTCTAAGTATGGTATCAGTCATATAGGTCATCTTAGGCATGTTTTTGATATATGTAGAGAGTTTGGAATCTCCTTGAATCCTGCTAAATATGTGTTTGGAGTAACTGAAGGGAATTTAATTGGTCACATCATCTCGAAAGATGGGATCAACATAGATCCTGAAAGGGTTGAGGAAATCCAAAAGATTCACTTTCCTCATAATCTCAAATACCTCCAGTCTTTCTTTGGAAAGAACAACTTTGTTAGTAGATTTATTCCTAATTACGTGGAGATAGCCAATCCTATTAAAATTATTCTTAAGAAAGATGCTAAATTTTTGTGGAAAGAAGACAATAAAAAGGGTTTTCAAGAAATTAAAGGTGCTATTGCAAAAGATCATGTTCTAACTAGCGTTGATTGTTCTAAAGATTTCATATTTTTTTTTTTTTACTTTAGAAGATACAATTGCTGGTGTCTTGTTACAAAAGAATAAGGAAGGTCATGAACAACATATTGCTTTCATGAGTAGAGCTTTTCAAAATTCTGATTAAATTATATTACCATGGAAAAGAAAGCATATACCTTTGTTAAATCTCCTAAGCAATTCATGACTTATGTGGGTTATTCTAAAATGATTTTTTTTGTCCCACATTCAACTGTTAAATATATATTAACTGAGGCTAATTGCTTAGGGACTCGTGCTAGGTGGGTTACTAAGACCCAAGAGTATCACTTGGACATTAGGCCCACTATGCTGGTCAAATGTCAAGGATTGGCTGAAATGTCGACTGAAGGAAATGAAAAAGCTCTTAGTTTGATTTGTCTTAATGATTCATCTTCACCTGAGATGTAAAGGTTCTGATATAATGGTTGGTACACAAACATCATTCATTATTTATTAAATATTACATGTCCTGATCAATTAGTTGCTCATAAAAGAAGGAATCTTAGATTGAAAGCAACTAAGTATTGCCTTATGAAGGATGGACTCAAATGGAGAAATCCTAAGGGTATTATACTAAGATGTATTGATGAAATTGAGTCCAAGAAGTTGATTTATGAGTTTCACTCAACATTTTGTGGGGTTCATTATGCTGCTAGGACTACAACCCACAACATTATGAGAGTTAGTTATTGTTGGCCTTCAATTTTTTCTGATGTGCATAAGTTAGTCAGAAGCTACCAAGCCTGTCAACTATTCACTAGGAAACAAAAGATTTCTTCCCTACCCTTACAACTTGTGGTTGTTGAGACACCTTTTTAGCATTGAGGTCTGGACTTCGCTGGGAAGTTTCATGAAAATTATAGCAATGACTAATCATGGATTTTGACTGCTAATGATTATTTCACTAAATGGGTAGAAGCCATTCCTGCTAAGAATGCTATTGAGAAGGTTATTATGGATTTGATTGAAAATCACATCATTACTATATTTGGTGTCCCAGCTAAAATCAATGTTGATAATGCCAAAGATTTTAGTTCATCATAGTTTTCATCATTTTGCTTCATGTATGGAATTGTTTTATCTCATTCATCTAATTACTATCCTCAAGGTAATGGACTTGCTGAATCAAGTAATACAAATCTTATAACCATTATCAAGAAGATAGTAGGAGATAATAAGCATTCTTGGGATAGAAAAATCAAGTATACATTATGGGCATATAGAATTACTAAGAAAAAATCTACTGGTAAAAGTCCCTTTGAATTAGTTTATGGCTTAGGTGTAACTCTACTCGTGCATGTTAAATTTCCATCTTGTCAATTCCTTCAACATTTTTCTACTGATAAAGATGATGCGCAAAACAAAATTGATGAGATTGTAGAGTTGGATGAAACTTGTAGGAAATATTTTGATAATATGCGTAAAATTCAATCTAACATTAAGAAAAGGTTTGATAAATCATCTCAATCTAGATCTTTGCAGTTTGGAGATATGTTACTTCTTCGGGATCGTAAGAGTAAGCAACCAGAAAAAGATAAGAAGTTTGACAATTTTTGGCTAGGATCGTACATTATCCGAGACATCATTGGGCCAAATTCATTTCACTTGAGCAGATTGGATGGTGAACCACTTGAATTACCTACAAATGGCCAAATTATCAAGGTGTTAGTCAAAGATGACATCTGATGCCATAGGGCATCATTTGTATTGTATTTCTAACCCTACACCTTGTTATTTCAACATTTCATTTATGTGTTTAGATTATATTTACTTTTCATGTTAGTAGAATTTTTAATGGTTACAAAGCTTCTATTTTATGTACTTAATGTTATATGAAGATTTTTTGGTTATATTGTGTGTTGCTTGCATGCAAATTCTAGATTCTCACATTCCTTCAAAGAAGCAAAGTGTCCCCAAGTAGAGCCAGATTTTGACCACTTCGCGTCAACTACCCTATAGTAGTGTACATTTTCGCAAGAAGATTTCATCATGCTTCGGCAATGAATATTATCTAGATTTCATAATCATCTCCATTCATCATTTTGTTAAAGTTGTAAATCCATTCTGCAAGTTTATAATGTAAATGATCCTAGTAAGACCATCTATGTATGTAACAACCTAGGTAATCCTACTTTTTTGGTGACGATTTCTATTTTAGGAGGTTTTTCGTCTGTCCGATTCATGTGTGTTTCTAAACACGGATGATCAAAAAAGTTTTTCTCTCCAACCTCATCCCAAAGCTAGGGTGGGTTTTGTCGTCAAGATATTAGGTAAGTCCTAGTGTTATTGTCGAGTCTTCTGTAAAGTGATTCCAGAATAATTTTAGCTAATTGGCTAAATTATTTTATTACAAATCAATGGGTCTACTAGATCATATTTGAGTCGCAGAATTGGGTAAATAGTTGAGAGTCTATAACAAATGGGTGTTCCCTCTTCATGTATTAAATTGTAATATCTTGATGTAAAAAGCATTTTAGTGTATCAACTGTCATATTTAGACACCATGGCTAAATTATTTGAGGGTTGGAAAAATTATTAATCCCCCCATGGGATAATTAATTAAATTCTTTGGCAAAAATAAATTAAAATCTTAAGCCAGGAATTTAATTAATTTTAAGTCACATGAAAAATTAATTCTCTAAATCAAAAAATTCGTGGGTTCTAGAATAAATTCTAAGTGTACAAAATCATTCGTATTCATAAACTGAGCATTTTGGGAAGTCATTGGCTGGACCAATGGACTCTTGAGACATAAAATATAGAGATCCTTCTTGATTAAAACCCTAAGATTATCTGACAAATTTCTTCTTGCATGGATTTTTTGGGCTAGTACTTAAAATAAATTTTTTATTTATCCTTGATAAATTATGCCAAATAGTTAGATCTGACTAGCAAGAGCCTAAAATTTATAGATCTGGGAGCGGAGTTGGACTCATACTCCTCATAATTGATAGATCTTTAAATTTAATTGTGTAAATCTTTAGAAATTTTAAAGTTTAACTTCTAATTTGGGATTTAGGTTTCAATTTAATTTTTTGTATATATGTGGGATTTGGGGTTTTATTTTTGTTTTGTGTAGGTTCATATATGAAGATTTCCAAGGAAAATTTGGGGTTTTGAGGCAGTTCAAGGCCCTAGAGGGCAAAACCTAGCCTCAAACTTTGTGTGCAGGGATTAAACGACTAAATCATTCATTTGAAGGTTCAGATATGAAGTTTTCATAATGAATTCTGAGTGAAAGTCAAAGCAGAGATACATCAGTTTGAAATATAAAATTTGGGCAATTTTTTAAAAATAAAGTTCATTTTTTTAGGACAACCCTTGGCTTCCTCAAGCTCTTTTTTTCCCTATGTTTTTCATTGCTACTCAACCCTATCTCCTCCCTCTTCTCTGTGCATTTTCCCTCATCTCCCTTCTCCCTCAATCCATTTCCTTTGCATTTTCCTCTCCTCATGCAGTGTTTTATTTCTCTTCTCTATAGCGCGTCCCTTTTCCCTCTACGTTTTCCTTTATCCCTTCTCCCTTAATCCCATTCGTCTGCATTTTTCTCTCCTCACACAATATTTTCTTTCTCTTCTCTGCTTCACATCCCTTTCCCCTATATGTTTTCATTTATCCCTTCTCCCTTAGCTCACATCTAACCCTCTACTGCTCACGTCCCTTATCTTGTGCGTTCCTCTTCCTAGCCCGCGACCCTAATATTTTGTGTTTCTTAGTCTCCTCTCTATTTGCGTACCTTCTCATCCTTAGACTCGCAACTCCTTCTCTTTCCTCCCTCTTCCCTTCATTGCTCGATCCTTCTCCTAGACCGCATTCCTCCGTTTTCGTTCATCTTTCCTTTCTTTCCCTCACTCTCCCTACTTCGTCGACTTGCATACATCGCTTTTCCCTCACGCTATCGTAAAAAAGATTTCGATTTTTTTTTTAAGTGGCTTTTGGCCCTTAAAAAAAGTTTAAACCTTATTTTTCCTCAATAGGAAATCGTTCATTACTTTTTCTCCTTTACAAAATTAAATTTTCATTTATCACATTGGCCATCTATTTTTTTTCTCTTTACAACCATTATCACATTAAACTTGATAAAGTGTGACATAAATTTTAATCTAAAGTTCTTTTTTTGAGTTTTTGTGATAAGGGTTTTTTGTGGGCCTATAATCTTTAAAA
>APFE031137737.1:0-14447 GCA_000404065.3 Pinus taeda
CAGTAGACCCTCAGATAGAGGGTGAGGATGATCTTGTGCAAAACCTTGAGGCACTAACTCGAGGTATCCCAGACTACGACAGGTTGGCAGATGTGCCTAGAGCTTATCAGAGGCATACGGTGGGGGTGTCTACTCGTGTTCATCGTCTGTTGAGACGTTTGGTACGAGCAGTGACATGTTATCATGAGCATAACCGTGCTTAGACATCTAGGTTTCATTTTTGTACATTTTTGAGGAGTACGCTATCAACGACTGTATAGACTTTTGACATGTATTATTTTTTTGTAACGCGTGGGGCGCGAACACTTTGACTTACGTATATATATATACATATGGATTTTTTGGATGGATCTTGTACATGTGATGATGTTTTAATTATGCTATGCAAATGTATCAGTTGCATAACATGTGACCCATGTATTTTTGTATGTTTATATGCTTATGTTTATTCCTAGATGGATCTTGTACATGTGACTATGCGTTTTATATGCTATGCGACTGTTGGACACATATGTAATCTAATGTATCTAGTGCATAACAAACGACCCATTGGAATGTATTTACACGCATATATTTTATCATTTATACAAAATTTTATTTTTTATACAAGCTTAAAATCACGCGGCATACATGCAAACTATGCTTGATGGGAAGTGAAACGGGCATGCCCCCAAACATTGTGTATCACTCTGAGGTATCAATCTGAGGTATATGTCCCCCAAGCTTCAGTCCGTTGAAAATGGGCTGAAGGTTGACTAAATGGTTATGTGTCCGAAAAACACGAACACACATTTCATTTTTTTAACGAGGTTGACATAATGGATATGAACTATCCTCGAGATAAACAGTTTCATTATTTTAATGAGGTTGAGACATTAACAAAACTATCCTCGATATTTGTTTCATTGTTTAACGAGCTTGACACAAGATCAGGAACTATGCTCGACAACTCCGCTCGACCGTGTATTCGACGGCCTCTCCCTGGTCAACAATGGAAACCATTGCAGTGAAGCAAAGTTTGATGCACAAACAGGGATTTGCTTCTTCTTCGATTGGACTGTTCATTTTTTAAGGAGCTTGACATAGGAGGATGAACTAAGCTCCGACCAATCATGTTTCATTTTTTAACGAGGTTGCCACAAGATCAAAACTATCCTTGAGGATACCTTGTTTCATTTTTTAGGGAGCTTGACAGAGCGAAAAACTATGCTCCGCCCGGTCTTCATCATAATGAAGAGGAAGCCGGGGCTTCCAGGAGTGGCTCTCCCGATGGGAGATCAAAGCTGTGGAAACTGGGATCCAATGCCCCCAAAGCACTATTGACGATGTCGGTAGTGCTGGATAGAGGCGTGGGAAAGGTACTCACATAGTTGACCTGCAGGGAGGTAGAGACAACTGTCAGATGAGAACTGGGAGGAGGTGACAACGGCAGAGGGGGGCTACAGAACGATAATTGGTCAATAGTGACAATCCTTCTGTTGTGTGGAAAGCAGACCACATGGAAAAGCGAAGAAACGATAGCCCCCATGGCATAAATATAGTCATGACCAAGGAGAAAATTGTTACCAAGAGAACTTTGGATAACCATTATGTCTATATAGACGGTTTTACCTCCCAGAGTAATAGGGAGCTGTGGGAGGACTCCTAAAGATGGACATGCTCTTCCGTCAAAAGCCAACATAGTATGCATGACCGGCTTAAGCGGCGGGGAACCGAGAGCTTGCCAAGTAGTATACGGCATGAGACTGACCGACGCACCTTCATCCATAATGGTGCCAGGTAGGGCTGTGTCATAGGCATGCACAATAATCTGAAAAGGTACATGGGATGGAAGGTGGTAAGTGGTCAAGTGACTCTAATCAAAGGAGATAGCTGAACTGCTTGGTGGGGGAATCATATGATTGCCCCCATGCTCGAACGGAGCCGAAGAAGGACCCTCTGAATCAATAAGGATAAGAGGGTCGTCATCAGACTCAGGAGAATCTGATGAGACATGAAGAACCTGTTTATGATTGTCGTCTAGAACAGGTTGGTCAACTAGTGGTAAACTTGAACTGACACGATCGCCAACCAATGGTTGATCGGGAACAAGCTGGGTGGAGCCAGGTGCAGGAAGAGGAGACTGAACAAGAGAGGTATGTAAACCAACCTTGTGGTCAGTAGAAGGACAATCTGCAGTTGCAGAAAGACGCTGATAGCCAGCGGGGAGTTGGGGTGAGGGATTTGCAAGACTTTCCAACACAGAGGAGGCTTTGTCCATGAGTGGGCAAAGGTGAAGGAAATGATTGCCTTCACAAAGTTTGCAAGGGAATCGAATCTTCCCTTTTCCCTTAGTATGCCCAACTACGGAGGTAGCATCGCCGTGAGCATCAGTGGACGATGAAGGACAGGCTAGATCATGGGACCATATCCTTAAGACCCTGGGAATGCCAGGAAAATCCCGAAGAAGGTGGTTTTCCTTGCATAGCCTGCAAGGAAACTTAACCTTGGGCGGAGGAGTGGGAAGGAGTCCATCTTCTGTTGTCCATGGTGGAACAATAGTTGTGCTTGTAGTCGTTATTGTGTTTGTAACCGTTCCCTTGTTTGACTTCTTCTTCTTTGTCTTCTTCTTCTTCTTGTTAGCTACCTGGGTACTTTCACCAGGCGAAGAGAGAGACGTTGAAGTAGGTTTCGAAGGGGTGGGGTCCACCTTCGGTTCAACAGGATGTTGAGCAGGTGGAGGGACTGATGTAGTATCAGCCGACACAGTAGGGACCACAGAGCTTGAAAATAGCCAAACTGGTAACCCGACAGTTAACCCTGGGAGGGTTAGTGTTGCCATATAAAGGGCACCAGTATTTCCAGGAGAAGGGAAACGACCCGCATTCCCGTCAGGTGGGGAACTTAGGTTGATAAATCCTGGAAAACTTGCCATATTAAGATGAAACCCTACTCAAGCTAGCGCACTCAAGGTCTAACTGGGTAATGTGATCGTGGCCAGATAAATTATTATGACACTTGACTTGACCTTTTCATCTTTAAAGAGTCGAGAAAAGGATGAAAAGCTGACTCTAGTCTCCTTCGATTGTTTAATGAGCACGAAGTGACAAGCTGCTCACTTACACCTTTTTTGTTAGACAGTCTAAAAAGGATCAAAAGCTGACTACTTTAGAAATCTAGGTAAAAGGGTTTGCCAAACAATTCGTAAAACTGCTTATACACCTTAGCGATCAGAAGATCACCAAGGACTTCCCGTACTGCAGTCAATCTTCCCGAATGCTGTGTTCAGTGCATTACGGTTTGTAAGGCGGCAGACTTAGCTTCCTATGGATCAAAAGTTGTAAGCCTATAGGGGTCTCCCAATTTATACTCGACGGTACGTGGGAGCACAGTCCATACTGGCACCTATCGTTTCACCGTGGAGGAATCACCCAACCACTCAACGATAAACTACCAGGCTTAACGACGTCGGAACACGTCTCTAGCCTAGACCTCTAGAATGTGAGCGTTAAGTTTCAATGTGTTGTTAGGTTCATTGAATTAATTTTATTGTTCATCTTCGATTAAGTCTCAGTTTCTAGTCTTAGCGTATGTAATATCTCGAAATGTCTTAAATGCCACTACATGCAAGAATTGTATTCATTTCATTTGGATGAAATCTAGCTACAGAAGAGTTAAGAGGTTCACACAAAAAAAACGATGCCAAAAGTTCTAATGCAGCTAACCAAAAAGAAAGGAAAAATCTTTTCTCTTTTTTTCTTTTAAAAGCAAAAACTAACATAACATGCTAATTGATGAAAAGCAAAAATATTTTTCTTTTCTTTTAAAAATAATATGATAATGCACTTTAAGGGGTTTCAAGAGATATTCATAATCAGATATTTCATTCCAAAAAATCTATAACCAGATCTGAAACATAAACAATAACCCAGCAAAGCAAAGAAAAACCAAGATCTTCAAGGAACTATGTAAGCTAAGTCACAATGAAATCAGGTAAAAACAAGCAAGCTAAAAGCGAGATACTTGCAGTATGAAATGTAAAACTCATATAACCACCAGAAGAATATGGAAATCAATCAACAAAAAGACTGGATCTGTAAATCATCAATCCAACAGAAGGCTCGATAACATAAAAAACCACAAAGGCCAAGATGTAAAATCGATGGACAAAGGCAAACAACTGAAGGATGGAGAAAACCACCAGCCAAATATCAACCCAACAGACTTCCAGGAGGCATGAAAAGAGCAGAGAGACACAGACCCAAGTTTAAGAGACTGGCAAACAAGCTTATTAAAAAACTTAACCAGTGCGGCGCGACTGTAAGTCTGCAACTCGCACTAAACAGAGATTGGCGCGAGTTGTCTGAGAGCAACACGCGCCAACCAACGCAACTGTTCAAAGAAAAAACGCGCTGGCGGAGTTTGCCAGGCAAAAAGATAGAACGGATGGTCTCAAGCTTGGCTTCTAGTATCTAGACAGAGCCAGCAAGTAAAAAAGACAGCAAGAACTCTAACCAAGAAAATTATTCAGACAAATAAACGAGAGAAAAACGACATGCGAGGCAAGATTGAGATTGCCCAGTTTGTAAACTGAACCGGAGATCGACTGAAGTGGCATTGATCTACTTCACTTCTACATAGCAGAAGTGTTTCGAAGGCTACCTGGCCGCTCTTCAGACTCTGTCCACAATTTACAAATCAAACAATACAAACACAATCAACAACCAACTCCCCAGCGGAGTCGCCAAATTGTTGGGTCGGTAAATCCCCTCTGCGGACAGAGGCGATCCCACTAGCCTGACAAGGGTCTAGCAACAATCATACACGCTGCATGCAAGTTCCTAATTGCATAATTTAAAGGTTGATCAGGGAGACCTACCTGGAATCCAACGCTATTTGTCTTGGAAGAAACGTCGCTCCTGTCCTTTAGCTTTGGCCGGTCACTATCCTTACGTTCCACGCATGGACACCTGCAGAAACAAAGAACAATCCACCACAAGCGTAAAATCCAATATCATACAATTATATATCAATCAAGCAGGATATGACTGAAATATCATCAGAAGAATATGTGAGTGGAACCATAATGACAGTCGTTCATTATTCAATAAAAGAAGAGAAGAATTACAACCAAATAGGCTTGACGTTGAAATCTCCTCCAACTGGGTCAGCAGCTAAACATGCCTTGCAAAGTCACTTCCTCTCTCAACATTCCAGCATCATAACTTCTCTCTCAGCTCTTACTATCAATTTAGCATAATCTCAGCTCACCTTAGCTCTTGTACAAAACTCAAAAACTCAAAACTAGCTGGTTCAATGCAGGGTGACAGTTATTTATAGATGGAAGAGGAGGAAGTATTCATTGTATCCGGACACTTACTGAAGATTTTGCATTGTCTCAGAATAGCCTTTGGACTGAGTTGTCATGGATGAAAAAGACGACACTCGATCACTTCCATGGGATTTTTCCCCAGAGAACTGCATGAGTAATGGAGGAAAAAACACTTCAGTGCGCATTGGCCAAAAATCATGACCAATTTTGGGTGGCGCGGGCTTTATTCTGTGACACCGCGTCCATGGGCGCGCCCTCTTTGGAGGAACTGAGCCATTGGCGTGGGTTAGACACTGTGGACCTGCGCTAATGAAAAAATGGCATTTTTTAGGGCTAATCTTCAAAAGGTGTCTTCAGGGATATTGAAGTTCATACTTAGGAGAATCCAATGAAAGTGTTTTTAAGTTGTGTCACTGGTCACAGGTCCATGAATGTGTCCTCCAGTGTGCGAAATCAGGGGTAACAAGGACGGTGACCAACGGTGACAAATTACTACGTAACACCCTCCATGCCATGCACCGAGGCCACCTAGGAGTCCACCCGAATAACAGCAACGGTGGACCTCGATCACTCGACCGCCTGTGGAAACCACGATGCGAAGGCAAAGGAAGGAAATAAATGAAAATCTAGAGGCTCGCTACACAATACAAGAACATATCCAAACAGGAGGAGAGATTGGGTAGCTCCGCACCCCACGCACCCTACGCAAAGGAAACCTAGGGGATTTCCAACAGCTTTACCGACCGAACGATGAATAACTTTCCCCTATGGCCACGCCGTGCACCGAGGCCATCTAGGAGTCCACCCAGACAGCAGCAATGGTGGACCTCAATCACTTGACTGCCTGTGGAAACCACGATGCGAAGGCAAAGGAAGGAAATAAATGCAAATCAAGAGGCTCGCTACACAATACAAGAACATATCCGAACAAGAGGAGGGATCGAGCAGCCCCGCACCCCACGCACCCTACGTACAGGCAACCTAGGGGATTTCCCACAACTTTATCGATTGGACGATGAATAATTTTCCCCTACGGCCACCTCCACGCAAAGGAGGGAGGTCGAAGCATTCCACCTGGAAATCCTTCTTCCAGATAGCCCCCACCATCGACGTAGCAATCCTCCTCCCCATTGGACCACGAGCGCATACACAATTGAAACAACACATGCCCCCAACCCTCCCCTCCCCTCCCCGCACGGAGGCCACCTAGGAGTCCATCCGGACAGCAGCAACGATGGACCTCGATCGCATGATCACCTAAGGCAGCCTCTATGCAAAGGAAACGAAAGGAAACAAAACAAGACCGACCGAGCCCACAACCTCTCTTAGAAATGCCCCCCGACCCTCCCCGCCGTGCACCGAGGCACCCTAGGAGTCCACCCGAATAGCAGAAACGGTGGACCTCGATCAATTGACTGCCTGTGGCAACCACGATTCGAAGGAAAAGGAAGGAAATAAATGCAAATCAAGAGGCTCGCTACACAATAAGGAACATATCCAAAAAGGAGGACGGATCAGGCAGGTCCGCACCCCACGCACCCTACGTACAGGCAACCTAGGAGATTTCCCACAGCTTTATCGACCGGACGATGAGTAATTTTCCCCTACGGCCACCTCCATGCAAAGGAGGGAGGTCGAAGCATTCCACCTCGAAATCCTTCTTCTAGATAGGCCTACCATCGATGTAGCAAGCCTCCTCCCCATTGGACCACGAGCGCATACACAATTGAAATAACAAAATGCCCATAAACGTTGTGACTTAACATTTCCAACTGCAAAACCCTTCCAAGCATGCAAGATGCAAGGAAAAATCCGACCCCATGATCAAACATATGGGCCAACACATCTATCAAAACCTCAAAGCCAACGCAACCACAAACAATGTGCACTTTGAAAGGAATGCCAACCCTTGAATTTACAAAAAGGAGAACAGTGCCTCACATCACCCGACAGAAAAAGCAAGAAAGAGGGAGGGTAGGTGGTTTACAACCAAAACCCTTCCACGGCCCTCTTCAATGTATGCTTCTCAACCGACAATTCCAACACAGAAAGAGTACAAGCACAAGAAACCAGCGCCATAAACAGCCGAACAATAAAGAGGCCAGCCATCACAAGGAGCCACACCACAACAACCCATACAACTCCGAGAACTTGGAGCAGTCAGGGAATTGTTCACATATGCCTCTAGGGACAAGCATGGCCAAAATTAATACTCATGCGCTACTCAGTGGACATGGAGAGAAGATGAAAATCGACCGCCCTACAAATGACCCAAGGCCATTCTTGAGGAAAACCCGAAAAACCAACTCAATTACCACCCACCTCTCACACGAAAAGCAAAACCCTTTGCACCAAATGGGGAGGAGGCAAACAATATAACAAGGAGCCAATTTCAATGGATACACACATGGCTACCAAGTGCAATCAAAAGTTTCTATTCACAGCAACTGAGGGGCACAGCAGCGACACAAGCACGACAGAGTTTTAGGGCTCCCATCTGGGACCACAACAACAAAGGCTCAACGGAGCGCCGAGTAAACTTTCATCATTCTTATCATTGGGATGGGCAAGAGGGACGGGGATGAGCATGGCCCACACTACCACTCATGTTGTACCGAGTGGGGATGGAGAGAAGATGAAAATCGGCCACCCTACAAATGACCCAAGGCCATCATTCGGGCAAACCCGAAAACACAACTCGATTTCCAACCCACATTTCACACGGAAATAAAACCTGTTAATGGTATCATCTGAAGGGGCACAAGGGGACCAAGACAAGCTAGGGAGCCACACCACAACAACCCAGACAGCTCCAAGAACTTGGAGAGCACAAGGGGAGTTGTTCACGTATGCCTCCCGGGACGAGCATGGCCAACATTACCTCTCATGCGCTACCGAGTGGGGATGGAGAGAAGATGAAAATCGGCCACCCTACAAACGACCCAAGGCCATCGTTCAGGCGAACCCGAAAACACAACTCGATTGCCAACCCACCTTTCACATGGAAAGAAATCCTGTCGCTGGTATCATCTGGAGGGGCACGAGTGGACCGAGATGAGCCCGAGAGCCACACCACAACAACCCATGCTGCTCCAAGAACTTGGAGAGCAGAAGGGGAATTGTTCACATATGCCTCTCGGGATGAGCATGGCCAACATTACCACTCATGCACTACCGAGTGGGGATGGAGAGAAGATGAAAATCGGCCACCCTACAAACGAACCAAGGCCATCATTCAGGCAAACCCAAAAACACAACTCGATTGCCAACCCACCTTTCACACGGAAAGAAAACCTGTCGCTTGTATCATCTGGAGGGGCACGAGGGAACCAAGACGAGCCAGGGAGCCACACCACAACAACCCATACAGCTCCAAGAACTTAGAGAGCAAAAGGGGAGTTGTTTGTTCACATATGCCTCCCGGGACAAGCATGGCCAACATTACCGCTCATGCGCTACCGAGTGGGGATGGAAAGAAGATGAAAATCGGCCACCCTAAAAATGACCCAAGGCCATCGTTCAGGCGAACATGAAAACACAACTCGATTTCCAACCCACCTTTCACACGGAAAGAAAACCTGTCGTTGGTATCATCTAGAGAGGCACGAGGGGACCAATACAAGCCAGGGAGCCACACCACAACAACCCATACAGCTTGGAGAGCAGAAGGGGAGTTGTTCACATATGCCTCCTGGGACAATCATGGCCAACATTATCACTCATGCACTACCGAGTGGGGATGGAGAGAAGATGAGAATCGGCCACCCTACAAATGACCCAAGGCCATCATTCAGGTGAACCCAAAAACAAAACTCGACTGCCAATGCACCTTTCACACGGAAATAAAACCTACCATTGGTATCATCTAGGGGGGCACAAGGGGACCAGGACGAGCCCGGGAGCCACACCACAACAACCCATATAGCACCAAGAACTTCGAGAGCAGAATGGGAATTGTTCACATATGTTTCCCAGGACGACCATGGCCAACATTACCACTCATGCGCTACTGAGTGGGGATGGAGAGAAGATGAAAACACAACTCGATTGCCAACCCACCTTTCACATAGAAAGAAAACCTGTCGTTGGTATCATCTGGAGGGGCACGAGGGGACCGAGATGAGCCCGGGAGCCACACCACAACAACCCACACTGCTCCAAGAACTTGGAGAGCAGAAGGGGAATTGTTCACATATGCCTCCCGAGATGAGCATGGCCAACATTACCACTCATGCGCTACCGAGTGGGGATGGAGAGAAGATGAAAATCGGCCACCCTACAAACGACCCAAGGCCATCGTTCAGGCGAACCCGAAAACACAACTCGATTTGCAACCCACCTTTCACACGGAAAGAAAACCTGTCGCTGGTATCATCTAGAGGGGCACGAGGGGACCAATACAAGCCAGGGAGCCACACCACAACAACCCATACAGTGTGGAGAGCAGAAGGGGAGTTGTTCACATATGCCTCCCCGGACGAGCATGGCCAACATTACCGCTCATGCGCTACCGAGTGGGGATGGAGAGAAGATGAGAATCCGCCACCCTACAAATGACCCAAGGCCATCATTTAGGCGAACCCAAAAACACAACTCGATTGCCAACCCACCTTTCACATGGAAAGAAAACCTGCCGCTGGTATCATCTGGGGGGCACAAGGGGACCAGGACGAGCCCAGGAGCCACACCACAAAAACCCATATAGCTCCAAGAACTTCGAGAGCAGAAGGGGAATTGTTCACATATGCCTCCCGGGACGAGCATGGCCAACATTACCACTCATGCGCTACTGAGTGGGGATGGAGAGAAGATGAAAATCGGCCACCCTACAAATGACCCAAGGCCATCGTTTAGGCAAACCCGAAAACAAAACTCGATTCCCAACCCACCTTTCACACGGAAAGAAAACCTGCCACTGGTATCATCTAGAGGGGCACGAGGAGACCAGGACAAGCCGGGGAGCCTCACCACAACAGCCCATAAAACTCCAAGAACTTGGAGAGCAGAAGGGGAATTGTTCACATATGCCTCTCGGGACTACCATGGCCAGTGTTACCGCTCATGCGCTACTGAGTGGGGATGGAGAGAAGATGAAAATCGGCCACCCTACAGACGACCCAAGGCCATCTTTTGGGCAAACTTGAAAACACAACTCGATTTCCAACCCACCTTTCACACAGAAAGAAACCCTGTCGCTGGTATCATCTTGAGGGGCACGAGGGGACCAAGACAAGTCGGGGAGCCACACCACAACAACCCATACAGCTCCAAGAACTTAGAGAGCAGAAGGGAAATTGGTTCACATATGCCTCCCAGGACGAGCATGGCCAACATTACCGCTCATGCGCTACCGAGTGGGGATGGAGAGAACATGAAAATCATCCACCCTACAAATGACCCAAGGCCATCCTTCAGGCAAACTCGAGAACACAACTCAATTACCAACCCACCTTTCACACGAAAAGGAAACCTGTCACTTGTATCATTTGGTTGGGCACAAGGGGACTAAGATGAGCCAGGGCACCGCACCACAACAACCCACACGCGTTTACATGGACGCCCTTGCCCAAACGAGTTTGCACGGACACCATCGAACAACCCACCCGAACGAGTTGACACAGGTGCCACCAAACGACCTACCCGTAAGAGTTTACATGGGCGCACACAAGACCGAAACAAAGGGACAAGGGAGAGGCGAGCAAACGAGCTCCACAAATGTGTACAAAGCCACCCTCGGGTCACAACTTAGCATTTTTGTCATGGGATCGTTCACCCTAGTGCGCCCTCGCCTGACCCGCCTGAACGAATTGACTCGGATGCCCTTAAACAACCCGCCCGAATGAATTGACTCGGACGCCCTTAAACGACCCACCCAAACGAGTTCACATGGGTGCCCAAACAACCGTAACGAAGGGACAAGGGAGAGCTGGGCAAACGAGTTGCATGGACGTGCACAAAGCCAACCTCGGGTCACAAATTAGCATTTTTTGATACGGGCTCATTCGCCCGGGTGCGCCCTCGACCGACCCGCCTGAAAGAGTTCACCCGAACGACCTGCCTGAACGAGTTCACACGCGCACCCTCAAACGACTCACCGAAACGAAGGGACAAGGGAGGCTGGGCAAACGAGATGCACAAATGTGCACAAAGCCAACCTCGGGTCACAACTTAGCATTTTTTTATACGGGCTCGGTGCCCTCACCCGACCTGCCTGAACGAGTTCACACGCGCGCCCTCACACGACTCACTGAAACGAAGGGACAAGGGAGAGCCGGGCAAGCGAGCTGCACGAACGTGCACAAAGCCAACCTCGGGTCACAACTTAGCATTTTTTGATACGGGCTCGTTCGCCTGGGTGTGCCCTCGCCCGACCCGCCTGAACGAGTTCACCCGAACGACCCACCCGAACGAGTTCACACGCACTTCCTCAAATGACTCGCCGAAACGAAGGGACAAGGGAGAGCCGGGCAAACGAGCTGCACGAACGTGCACAAATCCAACCTCAGGTCATAACTTAGCATTTTTTGATACGGGCTCGTTCGTCCGGGTACGCCCTCGCCCGACTCGCTTGAACGAGTTCACCCGAATGACCCGCCCGAACAAGTTCACACACACGCCCTCAAACGACTCACCGAAACGAAGGGACAAGGGAGATCTAGGCAAACGAGCTGCACGAACGTGCACAAAGCCAACCTCGGGTCACAGCTTAGCATTTTTCGATATCGGCTCATTCGCCCCAGTGTGCCCTCACCCGACCTGCCTGAACGAGTTCACCTAAACGACCTGCCCAAACGAGTTCACAACACACCCTCAAATGACTCACCGAAACGAAGGGAGAAGGGAGACCCGGGAAAATGAGCTGCACGAACATGCACAAAGCCAACCTCGGGTCACAACTTAGAATTTTTTGACACGGGCTCGTTCGTCCGCGCGTGTCCTCGCCCGACCGGCCTGAACGACCTGCCCGAACGAGTTCACACGCACGCCCTCAAATGACTCACCGAAACGAATGGACAAGAGAGAGACAGGCAAACGAGCTGCACGAACGTGCACAAAGCCAACCTCGGTCACAACTTAGCATTTTTTGATACAGGCTCGTTCGCCCGCATGCGCCCTCACCCGACCCACCTGAACGACCCGCCCGTACAACCCGCTCGAACGAGTTCACTCGAACGACCCGCCCGAACGAATTCACACACACGCGCTCAAACGACTCACCGAAACGAAGGGAGAAGGGAGAACCGGGCAAACGAGATGCATGAACGTGCACAAAGCCAACCTCGGGTCACAACTTAGCATTTTTCGATACAGGCTCGTTCGCCCGGGTGTGCCCTCGCCCCACCCGCCTAAACGAGTTCACCCGAACGACTCACCCGAATGAGTTCACACGCATGCCCTCAAACGACTCACCGAAACGAAGGGACAAGGGAGAGCTGGGCAAACAAGCTGCACGAACATGCACAAAGCCAACCTCAGGTCACAACTTAGCATTTTTCGATAAGGGCTCATTCGCCTACTTGCGCCCTCACCCGACCCACCTGAACGACCTGCCTGAACAAGTTCACATGCACGCTGTTGAACAGGTAAATCCCCTCTGCGGATAGAGGCGATCCCACTAGCCCAGAACGGGTCTAGCAACAATCAATCAATGCTACTCTGCAAGTTTCTAGTTGCAATTACAAAGTGGTTAATGAACACCTACTTGGATTCTAGCGCTATGTTTGATGAAGAGATGCCGCTCTCGCTCCTTTGCTCCGGCCGGTCACAACCCTCCACTATCCTCGTGGACGGACACCTGCACAAGCAAAGAGAAGACAAACACAAGCATAAAATATAGTAAAAGCAACTATACATCAGTCAGAAAGGATGTAATTCACATTAACCATTATAAGACAGATGAGAATGGAACCATAATAGTAGTCATCTATTAATGAATGATAGGCAGAGAAAGATACAACCAAGGTTCTGACATTGAACCTATTCTCTGGCTGGGCGAGCAGCTATGTATGCCTTGCAATAGACCTTCTCTCTCTCAGGATTCCGGCAGCATAACATCCCTATGCTTCAAGACTCTTACTATCACTCCAGACAAGCATAATCACAACTAGCATTACTCCAAACCACCTAGAACTCTAAAACTCCCAGAACTCCAGAACTCTCTTAGAACTCCAGAACTAGCTTGTCTAATGCATGAGGACAGACTTTTATAAATGGAGAAGGGAGGAATATTCAATGCACCAGGACGCCCATTGTGGATTGACATTATCTCTGAAAAGCTACTGAGGATAGATGTCAAGGATAGATGATGACTCTCGACCTCTATCAGATGGATTTTTTCCCTCAAAAGACTTCATGATCTGAAAGGAAAAAACATATGGGTGCGAGTTTGCCAAAAAATCATTACCAAACTTAGTTGGCGCGATTGTTGTTCTAGGACAGAGCGCCAATGGGCGCGCCCCTTTTTGAGGATCTCAGTGATTGGCATGGATAAGACACTGTGTACCTGCGCCAATGGAAAAAGGGCACTTTTCAGGGATAATTTGCAGAAGGTGTCTTCAGGGAACATGAAGTACATACTCAGGGGAACATAATGCAAGTGTTTTTAGGTTATGTCACTGCTCACAGGTCCCGGAATGTAACCTCCAATGTACGAAAATAGGGGTAACAGGGACGGTGACCAATGGTGACAAATTACTGTGTAACAGATGCCCCTAAAGCATGAGGCCCGAGAGAGAGAGAGGGGTGAAATGCTTTACAAGAACACATATAGCTGCCGCCGAAAATCTGCATGTAGATACAACTGATATTTCAATTACATGTAGTCTAGGCATGGGCGCAGCCATCCAAAAGACATATTAAGAAGGTTTGTGGTATGGACGTAGCCACCTAGCTGAAGAGACCATGATGATAAGAGGTATGGTCGCAACCATCCTAAAAGACTCAGGTATGGGCGCAGCCATCCATCAATGAGTCATGTAATAATGATCCAAAAAATCGTAACCTGGTCCGCAACAGACTAAAACCAGGGTCTTGCGCTCCATCCAAACCCGAACAAAGTACAAGTCCAAACATGTGAATATAGGAGTCAAAGTCGAACATGCTTGAACATCGTCTGATTACCAGCCAATGATGAAAG
>APFE031137737.1:15836-26525 GCA_000404065.3 Pinus taeda
TTGTCACCATTGGTCACCGTCCCTATTACCCCTGTTTTCGTACATTGGAGGATACATTCCGGGACCTGTGAGCAGCGACATAGCCTAAAAACACTTGCATTATGTTCCCCTGAGTATGTACTTCATGTTCCCTGAAGACACCTTCTGCAAATTATCCCTGAAAAGTGCCCTTTTTCCATTGGCGCAGGTACACAGTGTCTTATCTGCGCCAATCACTGAGATACTCAAAAAAGGGCGCGCCCATTGGCGCTCTGTCCTAGAACAACACTCGCGCCACCTTCTGCAAATTATCCCTGAAAAGTGCCCTTTTTCCATTGGCGCAGGTACACAGTGTCTTATCTGCGCCAATCACTGAGATACTCAAAAAAGGGCGCGCCCATTGGCGCTCTGTCCTAGAACAACACTCGCGCCAACTAAGTTTGGTAATGATTTTTGGCAAACGCGCACCCATATGTTTTTTCCTTTCAGATCATGAAGTCTTTTGAGGGAAAAATCCATCTGATAGAGGTCGAAAGTCATCATCTATCCTTGACATCTATCCTCAGTAGCTTTTCGGAGATAATGTCGACCTACAATGGGCGTCCTGGTGCATTGAATCTTCCTCCCTTCTCCATTTATAAAAGTCTGTCCTCATGCATTAGAGAGGCTAGTTCTGGGAGTTCTGGGAGTTCTGGGGAGTTCTGGAGTAATGCTAGTTTTGATTATGCTTGTCTGGAGTGATAGTAAGAGTCTTGAAGCATAGGGAGGTTATGCTGTCGGAATCCTGAGAGAGAGAAGGTCTATTGCAAGGCATACATAACTGCTCGCCCAGCCAGAGAATAGGTTCAACGTCAGAACCTTGGTTGTATCTTTCTCTGCCTATTATTCATTAATAAACGACTGCTATTATGGTTCCAATCTCATTGCCTATTATGATGTTTGATTTATTTCCTTTCTGACTAAAATATAGTTGTACTTTGGTGGATTTTATGCTTGTAGTTGTCTCGGTCTTTGCATGTGTAGGTGTCTGTTCGCGAGGATCGCTAGGATTGTGACCTGCTGAAGCAAGGGAGCCGGAGGGTCAACTCTACTTCGACATTTGCGTTGGATTCCAGGTTGGTCTTCGTAATCCACCTTTTAGTATACAACTAAGAACTTGCATAGCAGCGTGAATTGATTGTTGCTAGACCCATTTTGGGCTAGTGGGATCGCCTCTGTCCACAGAGGGGATTTGCCTATTTAACAACTGGTTTTGAGCCATTGGGTTGAATATATGCCAATAACCTTCTGGGATATCTAGGAGGGTATTCCTAGGTTGAGGGGGAATGGCTTTAACAGGAATATTTTTAATAACACTTCCTTTATCTGGGATAATGAGAGTGCCTAATGTCTGAGGAGATTGAGTTTCTTCAAAGATGATTTTTGCGGCACTTCCCTTGTCTGGGCTGTTCAATGGCTGAGTTGTCTCAAGAGGAGATCTAGGTTCCTCGGTTTCCCCTGTCTCTCCTCCTCCTTCACAAATATTACTGAAATTCCCTTCCTGCAATAGTTCTGGAGTACAATTTCTGATTTCTTAAAAGTCCTGCTCTTCAGTTTGACTATGCACGTCAGCAAAGGCTACAGATGGTGATCCTGTGGCCTGAAGGGAACTAGTAGGGTGTTTAGAAATAACTTTTCTGGGTCCTATTGAGGGCTGAGATTATAGTTTCTTGAAGATTTCGTCTATGAAGGTTGGTCGGCCAAGGGTCACCGGCCCCTTAGCTTTTTCTGGCTTGGATAGAGGTTTGGAATTCTTTTCTAGCTTTTTTCTGCTTAGTCATGCACACAAATTAACCACTAGATTCTACCCAAACAAAACAACAGAAAATCTGTAGGAAAGTGTGTAGAGGAGCAGGGCTGTTACATGCTCCACACATAGGTTCTTACCTTCTATTTTCAAAACCCAATTCTTCCCTAGTAGCTTCATACACTAGTCTGAAAAAAGAACAAATGGTTACACTCTTTCCCCGGCAATGATGCCAAAATGTGGAGCTATAAAAAGGGACTCTTTCACCTCTAATTACCTCACATTAATATGTCAATCCGAGAACGTTTTGTTATTTCAAAGAGTGTCTCAGTCTGAGGCTATCATTTGCCAGAGTAATGCTAGTAGCACTGTGTTCGAAAATACAAGAGTAAATGGATGCTTGTTTACAGCTAACTACTTCAAGAGATTAAACCAGATATTCAGAAAACTAAGCAATTTATCAGTCAAGGGTTCAGTAGAAATAACCCATCCCTTTGTAAACTGATGGAAAAGGAAACCAGAGAACAGATCTTGAATCTGGGAGCCGGACAGTAGATGTCAATGCTCACTACAGCCTAAGATCGTTCTTCACACCAAAATAACAAATGACGAGAAATGAAACGACAGATAAGAAATGGAACAACAAACCTGAAATGGAACAGCAGTTAAGAAATAGAACAACAAACCTGAAATGGAACAGTAGTTAAGAAATTGTAACGGCAACTAAGTGTAACAAGCAGTAACACCTTAGTCTATAAGATCGAATGCACTAATCGTAATCTACAGGAATCAAACGACAATCCTTCACTCTTAAGGGTGGATTGAATAACACACCAAAATGGAACAATACTGATTAATGGTGAATTATAGTACAACGCTCGGAAACCATATATACACACCGCACACTTGAATAGTAATCTGATCCAATTATCAACCTCAGTTAGAAAGAGTACGACTACATTTCAAAATAGAACAACATTGTTTATAAATCCAACAATCGCAAAGAACATAACTTCCAAGATGAATTCCATAATGTTAATGAACAAGTGCACATCATAAAGGCTCTGTAATTAAATAGCAACAGTATTCTGTAAAGACTAGTAGTATTATATCAACACCTAAAAGAACAGTGATACAATGTAGAGTCAATACAATAGTTATGTCTTTAGAATCCTTAATAATTTAAACATAACAGAGCATGCGATGTAAACTTACAAAACACATTAGATTACCAAATAACATCGATAAGCAAACCACGCATAAACCAAATGTAATGGTACAGGAGCAAGTTTCCTCCAGGGCCGGGCCCTTAGCCTCCAGGGGTACACCGCTTGAAGTTATTCCAGACTCAAAGATGAAATAATAACCAAGTTTGTAATAATGCATAAAGCGGAATTACAATAGATTAGTTCTTAACGAGAATCGATGATCAAAGTTTTGATCTTAAAGGAAATTACATAAAACATAACAAATTCTCCACCTCGAGCTAACAGTACTACCCCTTTTATAATGGTGAAGGCGGAGATGTCTAAGTGCAGAAATAGTTAAAGCAGCGATCCCTTAGGATCAAGGATCCTGAGGGATTCGCCGAACCATTAGTCCTCAGTTATGTCTTTTCTTTCCTGCGTCGAGCTGATATTTCCACTTCCTTTCCAGTGCTAATTCGATTTGATTTGCTTTACCTTGTTTGCATACGGTTCCCCGTCAAAGGGACAACGGTTACCCCGTCCTTGTCCTTTCCTTTGGAACGACAGTTTCTCATTTTTCCGTCATCCTGCATAAGGAAATAACAATTGTCAGTGTTTTTGTCTTGCATATTAATCTCACATGTTTTATTACAATTCCTTATCATTTTCTTAGTTCATGATGCAAAAGGTTTGTAAGTTCTAATGAAAAGATGCAAAAATAATTACCAAAAACATACCTTCTTTAGTACTCCATACAAGGCTCAAAAGCTGATGATAATGCGATCGCAATGGTTATTTACCAAAGGTGGGTTCATTTTTTAATGAGCTTAAACACTAGTGGAACATATGCTCATTGCTAGGTTTATTTTTTAACGATCTTGAACTTCACGTAAAACTACTCATGCCAGTCGTATAATAAGGATGTCTGATCGATAGGTTCATTTTTTAGGGAGCTTGCCCCATTCGAAAATTTTCTCTGGATCCTTTCATTATGTAAGCTAGGAATGACCAATCCTACGAGTTTAAAGGGTTAAGAACCTACAAACTAAGAAAATAAATGGTCTCTTTTCACTTTCATGTAAAAAGGTTTACATGCCCCCAAGTACAATGAAGTAGAATTTCCAGGTTACCCTTCAATTTGCAGACAAAACACTTGCGCTGTCGAGAAAGGAATACCATCTGAAAAAGGTATCGTATTCCAGTCTAATCCCATTTTCCTAAATGAATGGGTGGGTTAGACTAGTCATATTCCTACACGGAAACCCACCTTATAACTGGGGTTTTCCTGCCGAAGCAGACCAGGGCGCATGCCCCCTGGGTTTTAGTCACAATCACCGAATCACTCGTGCTCATCAGGTGGACAGACTGGGGATTGATGAGACATTCCTTGCACAAAAAGACTATTTAGGTATGGCATTTGACTATTAGCTATGTGTGAGCTAGGAAATGAAAGCTGGTCTACAAGCTGGACCACTCTGCCTTCATGTGGAGAACACATCACTCGGAAGAGTGAGGAGACAATGGCTCCCATGCTATAAATGTAGTCATGACCAAGGAGTAGATTGTAATCTAAAGGTCCTTGGACTACCATTACGTTCAGGAAGACAGTTTTCCTTCTCAAAGTTATAGGCAAATTTGGAAGGATCCCTAACGGTCGACTGGTTCCTTTATCGAAGCCTGTTAGATTTCACATCTCAGGCAGAAGCGATGGCAAACCAAGTGCTTTCCAAGCAGTTGAGGAAAGGATACACACAGAAGCCCCTTCATCTATGATGGTACCAACCATGACCATTTTGTAATCTTGTACGATGATTCAGAATGGTACATTAGATGGTAGACGGGGTCTGCCTAGTAGATTCCAGTCGAAGGAAAGGACTAGGTTGCTTGGAAGTGGGACCGAATAAATGGCCAGATACATCTCTAACGAACTTCCTTGCTATGGTAAAGGAATGGGTGGATTGCCCCCATGTTCATCAGAGTCTATGTTTACGAAGAGAATTTGAATGGTATTGTTATCATTCTCCTTGGCGACTGTATCATTTGAAGGTAGACCTTCTGAAGACAAGACTGGGTTGACTACCATCTCGACCTATTGACTTTGGTCTGATGTGGACTCAGAGCATTTATCTTCAATAATAGATGATTCGACTGACCACAAAGGTGTGTCAGTCAGATTTTCAACTAGTGATGAACTCAGTAAGAGTTTCTTGTATCTAGGAGGAAGCCGTAGCGGTGAAGCAGGACGGTTATCCAATACTCTTTTAGCTTCATCTAGTAAGGGACAATGGTGGATGGCATGATCGTCTTCACACAGTCTACAAGGAAATTTATATTTTCCTTTCTGTCCATTGACTTCGTTTTCACTAGTTGATGACACACTCTCAACATGATCGTCAGAGGTTGAGGACACCGGATTGTGTAAGCGGGGAGACCAGTCCCTTAAGCTCCATGGGATACAAGGACAATCTCGATGATAGTGGTCCCCTTTGCAAATGACACATGGAGATTTAGGTTTGGACAGTGTAGTGTGTGGATTTTTGCTAGACGATGCTTGGTTGCCCTCTTTCACTGTTGGCTTCTTCTTCTTCTTCTCCTTCCCTTTCTTCTTCTTCTCAGTTACTTGGTCCTTAGCTTTACCAGCTTCACCAAGCAAAGAGGAAGAAGGAGAGGGAGAAACAAATGAAGTAGAAGGTTAGGGGTAGCTCTAGTATCGTTTGGTTGCTGATTTGATTGCTCAGGAATGATGGTTCTTTGAACGACAGAGGTCAAGAAAAGCCATACCGACAAGCCAATTGTCAGTCCTGGAAGGGACAATGTGGCCATATGAGGTGCACCAACATCTCCCCAAGAGGAGAAAGAACATTTTCTCAACCTAAGATCAACGAGGGAACAGGGATGTTATTCCGATTAAAATAAATTTTATGACGCTTTGACACAACTTGCTTTTTCAATTTTTAAGAGTCGAGAAAAAGCTAAAGATGACTCTAGTCGCCTTCGATTTTTAATGAGCCTGAAGTGACAAGTGCTCAGATGGACCTTTTCTGTTAAGGAGTTTGAAAAGGAACGAAAGAGAATACTCTGGAAATCTAAACAAATGGATTACCAAACCAATTGCAAAATTGCAGAATACTTTTTACGGTACGACAGTCAGTCTTCCCGAATGCTGTGTTCAATACATTGCAATCAATAGGGCAGCATACACGGCTTCCTAAGGATAAAGGATATAGCCTATTATGGTCTCCCAATATATACTTGACAGTATGTGGGAGCACAAGTCCGTACTGGCACTTGTCATCTCAAAGAGGAGGAATCACCCAACCTATGATGAATATGACACCAGAATACGTCTCTAGCCTAGACTTCTAAATGTTGTATGTTAGGTTCTGTTATCACTCAGGTTGTCCCTTGGCTCCTGTAGGGATACGACCAAGGTAACCACAAACCAATCTTTGGATTGGAGGTTCTAGCCCACCTGCAATCAGAGAGGGCTCTCTCTTAATGATTTAACTTTGTTGATGATGATTTTAGGCTAGCTGTTGGGTTCAGGGCTTTTGTTATTTTGTTTGGATGGAAGGTGAATGTATTGAAGATAATTCCAAACAGAGAGGCAAGGTAAAGTGTGATAAGTTTCAAACCATTGGGCATGGAGTCATGGAATAAGGCTTGCTGTTGCGTTTTCTTGGTCACAAGAGGATTGTGGAGTGGGATAGCCACACATGAAACAATTATCAATTTGCTAAAAGGATGGAATGATGGTCAGGGATGAAAGGCAATTAATAATCTTTCATCAAAACTGTCGGAGAGGGGAAGTGAATGAATGGTTGTCTAGGAACAGTTAAGAATTCCTAAACTATCATTCATAAGTGAAAGAAACAGCGTAAACAAGATCATTTAAGTATGCATGTTCATAACTATTCCTGATGAAAACATGAAAAATTGCAGAAATTGAGCCTAAGGTGTAGCTAAGCAAATCCTAAACTATTCTTCTTTTCTGCAATTTAGATGGCGGATTTATGATAAAACAAACATGAAAAACTAACAGACTTAAGAAACACTTATTGAACCATGTAGAAGCACAGGAATTCCACAGTCATTCCTCGGCCAATTTAAACACAGCAGACAATTTCAGAATCCATGCTTTCAGCAGTCTTTGATTATAGAAAGCATCACAGTTACAGTGCGAGTCTCTGCTTGAGAGAAAAATCAAAATAACAAAGATCAAGCTACTGATCAACCAACCAACCAACCCCTACTCCATTTTTTAGGGTGGTATATATAAACAAAATATCTGGAGTCATTTATTACAACCGACCTAAGCAGGTCTGCAGGAAAAATCTTTTTCTAAAAACCTAATTGTTGCTAGAATTAAATGCAAGTAAGTCCTTTGGGCTGCGCCAGAGGCATCTGAATCAAGTTGAGTTGATGAGGTGTCTTGTGTGACTTGGTGCAGTGGTTCTGTCATAACTGTGCATTGAGTTCTGGTCCACTGATCTACTATGAGTTTAATGTGCAGTCATTTGTGCTGGTGAGCCTTCAATGCGTCTTCAATTGCTTCTTGACTTTCAAAGCTTTACTTTTAATGTTAGACTTGCCTCGAGCCCTGAGAAAATCTCCTCTGATACACTTTGCCGCTACATTGATTGTCTTCGCCGCCTTCTGATACTCTTTGACATGTTTTTTGTCTGTAAGTTTGATCTGATACTCTTTAATCTTTATTCCTGGTCTCTCTCTGTCTTCGAATACGTTAAATTTGGCAAAATCGGGCATTTTCGGGCCTTTTCGGTGCAAAAAGGGCCAAGGAATCAAAAGATTCCATAAATATTCCCCAATATGGCCCACTTCCCATAGTTGCGCTAATCGTGCATAAAAAACTTCCTCCGTTTCTCATTCCGGAGCTCCGAAGCTCGACTTTCGCGCTTGCGCAAATTTTCCGTTTTTTGGCTACTGACGTCAGCATGACGTCAGCGGTACGGCGGATGACGTCAGCATGTTGACGTCAGTAGTGGGGTCCTTTGGTACGGATATGATGTCAGCATGCTGACATCATCAAGGTGACGTCGCAGTACGATGGGGTCACGTGGGCCGGCGCAGGCAGTGTGAGGTGCTGTGGAGGCGACGTGGCAGGGTGACGCGGCAGTCTTGTTATGTGAGGGGAGGGCGGTTTTGCCTGTGCATCGAACCACCTTTGGTACGGAGGTGGTTTCTGTCAGCGGTGGCCCGATGCAATGGAGGTCGTCACCTGTCCCGGTGTACGACGGTAAAACCGTCGGACATCGGGTGGTAACCTACCACCACAATAGGGCGCCTGATATGAACAAGGGCCGTCAGATCTGGGGGTGCGATCTGACAGTGGTCAGGAAAGGGAGATGCGTGGAGTTTAGTAAAAGAGTGCGTGCATTAAAAGTTTAAATTTTTCATGGCGCGTTGGGTTTGAACTTTAGGAAATGGGTTAAATGCGTTTGGCGTGTTGGAAATTTATTAAACAAACATTAATAATTTCCAAAGAAAAATGCGCGCGGGGGGGGGGTTTGCATTTGGAAATGGTTTTCCTTGTGTTTTAAAAGGGGTCCAAACACTAGGGAAGGGGAGTTATGCGGAGATGAGGGTTCTTACTAAGGTCCAGGTGACTTAGTAATTCCCAGAGAAATACTTATGGTTATATTTCAACCAGGGGGAGGGGATATTTATATAAGGGGATTATTTACATAGTTTTAGTAGGGGGATGGGGAAAATATAGGGAGTTAACTAATAATGTCAGTTATTAATATGGAAATGACAAGAAAGCGCTAAGTTTCAGAGATCTTAGGCTTCAAAGGGGAGAAAGACCTTTATAGAGAAAATATGGACTCTCCTTGAGTGAAGCAGATCTTCACCAAGGCTAATGACATGGAAAATGATGAAACTAAGAGATATCAAGCAGATCTTGACCTCTTTTGGGGAGATTAGTCAATGATTTAGGGAAGAGGAAGAAAGGGAAGTTAGTTATGCCTGATTTGAGCTCCTCCACATGAAACTGCCTGATGACTGTGACCTGAGTAGAGATGATACTTTGAAAACACAGGATTGATCAGAAATCAAGATTCTGCAACTTCAAACTACTTACCCAGCCTACTTACCTAACATTTTTTCTTCTTTTGGTTTGGGTGCACTTAGACTTGCAGACCTAGCATTTCAATTTTTTCTTTTTAGGCCTTTCTATCTACAACCTACCCTTATTTCTTCCAGGGGCCTAGATTAAGCAGTTGGGCTCCTTTAATTCTCTAGCTATCTAAGAATCTGCCAAGATTAAGCTGTTTGGACAGATTTTCATTCTCTATATTCTAAAACAGGAAATTGAAACCTAGGGAGACCAAGATTAAGCTGTTTGGACCTCCCTTTAGCTGAAAATTCTACAAAACTGGAATGACTCTTCAAAATTGGAATGTAGTAGATGAACTTTGAGTAGCATTCTTTCCTTGATGACTGTTTAGCAAATATGGAGCGTTGCAGCATGCAAAGTATGGCATATTTGGCCTGTAAAAATGTCAATCATGAAATATGAGTGACCTGCTGCAGCAGGAGGCTAACAGTGGCTCCACTTGGGGATGGCTTTTCCTTGTGAGAAGCCAAGAACAACAGGTCAAATTGCCTTGATTCTTCTGTTATTGCTGTGCTTTGAACTTCTTAATGCTGACTGTTGGATTGTTTTGAACTTTTGGACTGCTAACAACACTTTCCCTTAACTGTTTTGCTGTTAAATTGTAAAGAACTGCCTGCTTTCTTCTGTGTGCTTCAGCATCATGGACTAATACAAAAATAAAATCAAAGTGCTGATATATAAAAAACATTTTATGTACAGAAAATAACACCACCTGTTCTTTTTAATCAAAAAGGATCATTGTAGTGCTTTAGCATTCGACCATTGACAGGGCCTTCTTCAGCTGTGCTGCCATCTAGAGATTTGAGAAAATATGTATTATTATTGCCTTGCATCGCGTTGATAATGTATGGACCTTTCCACAGAAAATCGAATTTTGCATGTTTTCCCTTGTCCTCTCTTCGTGAGTCCCATCTTAGAACTTTGTTGCCCACCCAGAAATATTCTGCTTTAGTCTTCTTATCAAACATCTTTTTGAGTTTTTCTTGCAGCATTTGAGCTCTGACGTAGACTTTCTCTCTGGTTTGCTGAAGATGAATGGTTTGATTAATTCTTCTCTGCATGTCATTTGGTTCAGCCTGAATTTCCTGCAAAAAATTAATAGTAGGAATGCCCAAACATGAAGGAAATTTAGCTTCCAAGCCATATACTAGCTCATAAGGGCTCATCCCAATGGATTTTTTGGTGGAAAGTCTGTCTGCCCATAGAGCATTTGTGAGCTTCATATGCCAGTTCTTTTTGTTTTCCTCTAGCAATTTCTTTATGATATTGATGAGGCTTTTTTTGGATGATTCAACCAAGCCATTACCTTGAGGATAGTAAGCTGTGGAGTGGCCCAAGGTAATGTGGTATTTATGGCAGAAGTTTATCATCTTTTTGGATTTGAAGGCAGCAGCGTTTTCAGTGATGATTTTCTCAGGGCAGCCAAATCTAGAAAGGATATTGCTCTCAAGGAATTGGATAATGGTGGAGTCATTGGCTTGTGTACATGGAATGACCTCAATCCACTTAGTGAAATAATCGGTGGCTGTTAAAATCCACTTGTGCTGGCCTGAGGAAGAGGGATGAATTTCTCCAATGAAGTCGAGACCCCATTGTTG
>APFE031137744.1:1531-30945 GCA_000404065.3 Pinus taeda
AGCCTGCTTACCATGTTCATAGGGAAATAGCTTAGCTGACATTACCAATACTGCCTACCAAAACAGGGTAATGGCTTGAAATTTCAAGACAAGGAGTCTCATCACGAGCTAGATTGTTCAGTTAAACTAATACCAGTGAGTGGCATTGTCAATAGCTGGCCACCAAACCAGGACAATGGCTTTTTATCTTGTCAATGACAGAAAAAAGAAAGATGAACAAAATATGAAAGCATGTTTTAAATTCATTCTGATAATCACACTCTTAATTGGATGGGACAATGGACAATTACATGGTTAAAAGGTATCACTATCGAGACTATAAACGTTTGCTGGCAGCAGAGGCTCTACCTATGACAGGCGAGTTTACTATAAAAGCTGATTTGGAAGGATCTTTCTATTTTTATCATTATAAACCAACAAAGGCCTATTTGAAACTTAAAATGTATCAATTTTAAATTAGCAAAAGGAGGAAGTTAGCAAAATTACTTCTATGATATTCAGAATGCATAGATACCTAGTTATATCAGAATTTTCCTTTATAGTTGAAACTCTATTTTCAAAAAAGTTTTAAATTACTTTTTGTTTTTCCAGAGATAACTGGTTCTTCCAGTGAATCGCTAATTGTTGTGCTTTGCAAACAACCCCCCATTTCATGTTATTTTTATACATAAAAACATTAAAATGTGAAATGGGTCCCTTTGAAAATAAAATTGATATCAAAACTTTTACTTTATAAAAGTCCGATAAATCAAAGGAGCGCTTTATGAATAAACCCTTTAAAGCAATATCTATTTAAAAAATGGAAATAAAGCAAATATTCGATTGTTGCAATAAAGCGATCGCAAGATCGCATATCGCAATAACATAAAGGATGCAATAAATAGCCAAAAGCCCTTCCACCGATGCGATATAGTGTTCGGCGATCGGCAATCGGAAATCCCCAAATGCACCACTAAAGCACCTCATATCAAAGCCCCGATGCGATAAAGCTATCGGCCATCAGCAATCGGCACATCCCCTTGTTTTAAAATCATTGCGCATATGCCTTTCGCCGATGCGATATCGCAATCGGCGATCGGCGGGGCCCCTTGTTTCATTCCTATTGCGCATATGCCTCTCGCCGATGCGATATCGCAATCGGCGATCGGCGATACTCAAAGCATTGTTAAAGCCAGTCATGCATACCCCCCCGATGCGATGCGATAAGGCACGGTTTTCAATAGAAAGCCGTTAAAATGATTGGAAAGCCCGATTTAATGATATTTAAGGCATAATCACTCCCGCTCGGCCGCCAATACGTCCATTGCATGCTTTAAGAGATCTTTCGACCAAATATTGATATAATGGGCATTTATAAGGTGGCAGGATCTATACGATCACTTAATGGATCCATGTCCTAAGATCTGCCTATAGATTGTCTCCGCACCCGTTTTACGAAAGAAAAGTATATCAGCGTTCATCTATTCATTTGCTATCAATTGTGAGTTTTATTGCTATCTCTGTGTTACGCCAAAATCGCCTCTCTGTGCAGAATACAATTTTACAAAGGAATTCGGGCATGATGGGTAAAAAGTCGAAGAAAGTTGCAGGTGTCTCCAATTCACCAGCTGCGGGACAAGCCGTACTAAACAGCAAAAAGGGCCTAATATCTGACACAACATGCGCAGGCCTCGCCAGAACAACTTGGCAAGGAACCTATGACTCGATAGAGGCCGAGAAACCAACGCAGACGGTAGAAGAAGCTATCGCAGATTCATTGAAGAAATCAAAATGCACTCTCAAGGATTTGGCCGATTCCTTCCTCCATAGGATGGCGGCAAGGGAGCAAATACTCCCATATACCAATGTTGTGAAATGGGCAATTGAAGAAATCCCCATCACAGACAGAACTTTCATCACAAAGGATGGGAGGATTTTTGGGTCATTTAAGCTAGAAGATCTGAGGCAAATGTATCATTTGCCTAAGCCTATTCATGGTTCCTGTTTATTATTCAATTTTTGATAAGCCTATTCCAAGGATCTCCTACCTAGCCTCTTTTGACTTGCCAGCAGTGGCTATTTGGTTTGGTGAAGATTATTTTACTTATGTTAGAGTCTTTGGCAGCCAAGCCAATCCTCATGTCCTCCCCTTATATGTCCCTGACAAACTGCTAGCAAGGGAAATTACATACCAGATTATAGCTGAGAGTACCACACAGACTCTCAAAAAGGAGAAGAAAAGGGGCTGGCCTACTTTTCCCTTCAGATGTGGAGTATTCACCCTGCATGATCTAAAACATGCGGAAAAAGAGGCTAAGAAGATTCAAGCTCTAAATCTTGCTACAATTCTGAATAGAGCATTTGACCCAAAGCGAACTGCATATGCCGCTTTGGAGCATGCCAAATTAGCAACATTTGATCATAAAGAAGATACGTTTGATGATGTTTTCTCCTCAGCCGAATCGATAGGTCAAGCCAAAGAACTCGCTAGGATGCGATACAACGATGAAGGGTTAATTGAGTTTAATAAACTCAGAGAGCAGAGGTTGCAAACTCTGCCTCCAGATTTATTAATGCCAACCTAAGTAGCATCATCAAGCGAGCCTGGCCAACAACAGACAAAGGAACCTCCTGCTACAACGAAGGCCAATAATAATGAGCAGGAGGAGCAACAAAAGAAAGACCAAGAGGAGAAGCTGAAGAAAGAACAACAAGAGCACTTAAGGAAAGAACAACAAGAGTGCTTAAGGAAAGAACAACAAGAAAGCTTAAGGAAAGAGAAGGAAGAGTGCTCAAAGAAAGAAGAGGAAGATAGACAGCGCAAAGAGCAGGAGGACAACCAGCAAAGAGAGCAGACGGACATGCGGCAGAAAGAACAGGAGCAACAAGAAAAGGAAAAACAAGAGCAATTACTAAAGGAATCTCAGTCTAAACAAACCACCACCGATACTAACACGGGTGCTATCACAGACCCCGAACTGCAAAAGGAATGGCAGCAGTTCAGCACTATTATCAGTGGAGGAAAAGACTGGCTAAGCATTGATACTCCTAAAACTAGCAGTGAGCAGGATGATACCTCATCTCAGGTTCTGAGTGGAACCAGCGGCCCACCTAAAACTAAGGATGTGGAAGTAATTCCGAAAGGTCCTAGTGACCAAATCACTCTACACGTAGAAGATATTCCTCCATTGGATGTCTTCTACAGCCCAAGGCACAAAGCAGTGGTCAAACGATCAAGAAAGAGAAGAAGGCTTGATCAACCTTCTATCTTTCCTGAACAAACGGTCATGGGAAATGTAGTGTGGAAGGAGAAACTGGATCCCTCCGATGATCTAACTAAATTGTCACAGTACGCTGGAGCTTGTTCAGCTGCAACTATCGACAAGGCATCGAAGGTAAGTCTTCTATTAAAGACTAAAGACCAGGAAATCTCCACGCTGCAAACAGAATTAGCTGATATAAAATAGAGGGTAATACAAGCCGAGGAACAATTAGTAGAACAACAAAAGAGGACAGCGCGTGCAGGCGAACAATTAGTAGAGCAACAGCAAATAAATAGCCAATTGGCTCAGCAATGGGAGGAGGATAAATAGAGGATTAATCAGGCAGCGATCCAGAAACAAAATGAATTGATGGAGGCTTTGGAGCAATTAAAAGCGGCGAATGAGCAATTGTTAAAAACCAAGGATGAGCATATCGCTCAAATTACAGCGCAGCTAGAGAATATCAAAGGATATTCGTAGATAATGGAATTCAAAAAAGAGGCTATGTTGATCAACAATGCACTTATAGCGCAAGTTAAACTCTTGGCTCAATACCTCTCTCAAGCGGAACCACTCTGCGAATTAACTACAGCTGTAAATGAGCAGGTAGAAAAGGAAAGGGATGACTTGAATCAAGCTGATGAAGCTATTACAGCATATCTCGAATGGCAAGATTCGAAATTAGGAAAAGCCTCCAATTTGCCAAGAATACTTGAGGTTCATAAGGATATACTATTCACGGAGTGGCACACACAGGTGTTAAAGGTAGAAAGAGCAGCTTCAAGGTGTAGATTGACTTCTAACAATTTGATTGATCTAGTTAACGATACACTCTACATAGCAAACATGATTTCCCAGTGTACACCTGGAAAGGTTACTACAGCGAATACATTGGAGCAAACGTGTTATCCAGAGTTAGAAAGCAGAGGAAGGTTAATCGTTGGGGTTAACAGCTTAAACATGGAAACATATTGGCACTTCGTAGTCAAGCCTCATGAACAAAGAGCCGCCCTCAAATGCTTAACCGATGCCGTTCAATGTATGATCCCCGACATCCAGGATGCCACCTACGCTGCCCAGCTCAGTTCGCGGCTCAACAAACCTCCTGAAATTGAGCCAATGCTTGCCATCAATCAGCTCAGGTTCAAAGGAAAGCAGCCAACAGAATGAATCATCCTCCAGCTCCTCAGATCGCCAGCAAAAATAGCAACAAAAAGTTATTGATATCAGCTTAGTTAGCATTTCTGTTTTATAGATATTTAGATTAGCATAGTATTTATAGACCCTTTCATGTTTTTAGAAAGGGTCGTAAAATTTTGTAATAGACTTAACAGACTGAAGTTGCACTATTGTGCTTCAGCCTTTATTCTTTTATAAAACTCGACCAGTCGCTTTTACTTTAATGGAGAAATTTCTTGATACAATTGTGCACTATTGTCATTGATTGAGGAATGTTTATGCGTTAAGGGAAGAGCCACACATAGCGATTGATATCTGGGAGTGGCATACAACTCAAATGGTATTTCTATCTTTGTCTGAAGTCATTCTATGTATGTGAATTGTTATGTAATTATTTTTGCTATCATTGATTGTATGCATGCACTATAACAACACATCTTATTCATTCCACTATTGGGTGTTTATATGATATGCCTTTACTTTCAATCATGTATATGTTAATGGTATGAATGTGTAAAGTGTAGTAATATCACTTCAATCGTTGCGGTTAACTATTTGAGCACAACAATCTTAAATAATTCAATATCTATGTCTTAAAGATACAGTCATCTATATGTTTATCTTTTAGATATAGAGCATCAAAAGCTACGCTTTAGAGCTCAATAGATTCCCGGGATAGTTTCATTTAATTATATTTTTGTCAATAGTATCAGTCTTTCGCCTATCACTAGTGTTATTTATAAAGCATTCACTCATCCCATTTTATCTATTGCTGGGAAACTAGTCCCATTATCCCCAGTCGGAGCCACTATCCCAAACGGAAAAGAAGTTGTACTAAGGTCCGGACCGGGTGGTTTCCCCAATGTTGTTGCAGCGATTTTCGAGGCATCAACACGGGGAAAAGTATAATGGGGGAAATTGGATTCCCACAGTTGAATGTCATTGGATTTATCTATATATTTGTCCTTCATCCAACAATACATCTCAAAAAGGTCAAATTCCCAAAGAGTTTCATGGATCTTATAGTCTCTGTCTGCCAAGGGGATGTGGTGAAAATCAATGGGAGGGTGGATCAGAGGACTGACAGGTTCTTTTGGCCCCTTGTCTTTTGAAGGCATGATTTTATAAGTTGAGGATAGTGGTGAAAAAATGGATAACAGGCTTACAGTACACAGAGAGGACTTAGGATTGGCAGAAAAAAACATAGGTAATAGCCTGGAACTGAGTGAGTGGGCAATGTTCCCATATTTGAAGGACAAATAGATGCAGATGTCATAGACAGATGGTTATATCCACTGGAAGGATATTTTTTAGTTTATGACTTTTCTAATCAGGAAAATATTACTTTTGCACTCCTCAAAGTCGCCCCACATGTCAAGGGCTAGTGGGAAACCTACTGTGAATAAAAGGACGAGAGGGAATCCTCACTCCTTTCAGTGAGACCCACTTGCAATTCTTTCCAAGGTGCCATCAAGGAAAAATATTACCCTGTCGGGAGCTATGAAGATAAATACATGAAGTGGACCACTCTATGGCAGGGAAGAGACCAAGACGTGTCAGTGTTTACAAATGTTTTCCATACCCTTCACATGAAACTGGGTATCAAGGATTCTGAGCAAAATTTGGTACTCAAGTATTGCGAATGTATACACAAGTATATACAGGACGAGATGGAGTTCCTGGAAATATCCTTGCTTGGTGCCACCAATTGATGTGTTGTCAAGATCAAGCATAAATTTAAATGGAAGAAGCGAGACTTTGGATTTGTGAATCTGAAGCAAGGGAAAGGCACCTATCAACCGCAAAACGTAGGAAAAAGCCAAGGTGGGGTGACCCAAGACAACCCACCGAAGCTGCAAAAGAAGAACAACATGACGAAGACAATGAAGGACACAGGGAAATGGTGTGAGTTCCATAAGAGCCCCACTCACAACACAAGTGAGTGTCGAGCCAAGAAGTTACTAGTAGCCGAGTTGAAGGCTTCTGAATCAGATGCATGTTCCGAATCTGATTCAGAAATCGAGAAGGGGAATGACAATAGGAAGCAGATTATTGATGTGGAGCCTAGTGCCACCCTTGACACCACCAAGATCTAGAAGGATGAGCTCGAACATCCAGAGGAAGGGGAGTGACTCTTCCACTCACAAATGTGTGTGAAGGGTTCTCTCCTGTAGTTCATTGTTGATAAAGAGAGCAAAAAAAACCTCATTTCAGCAGAAGTCATGAAGCGGTTGGGCCTACCGACCACACCACACTAGTAGTCATACACCATTTGGTGGCTTCATCAAGGGAGAGATCTTTGCGTCTACCAACAGTGCCACCTTTCGTACAACATCAAGCCCTTCACAGATGCGGTGTTGTGTGATGTTTCCCCTCTTGAAGTTTGTGATGTTTTATTTGTCCAACCATACTTGTGGAAGTGTCATGTTGTGTATGAGTATATGACTTGCACTGTTATTATTAGTTTGGGAAATAAACTGTACATGATACCAGAGGTAGCACCACCTATTGTTGTTTCTTTGATCACTGTGAAGCAATGTAGTAAGATTATTTCCCAAAGCAGGATTTTTTCCTTATGATTCGCCCTCAAGGAAAGAAGAAGATTGTGGCCATGAACTCTAGACAGGGCTCGTCCGCATGACAACAACAGATGGACAAGGTTGTAGACAAGTACAAGGACATATTCACCTCACTCGTAGGGGTACCTCTACATTGTCAGGTCAAGCACTTCATTGATGTGGCACTACCCAATGGACCGATCTATCAACACTTTGTTTTGGAGAACGGTGAAATCAAGAGGTAGATTCAGGAGTTGTTGCAAAAAGGGCACATCAGGCCAAATTCATGACCCTGTGGGAGCCAGATCATGTGGGTACAAAAGAATGAAGGGACCTAGAGACTTTATATTAATTATCAAACACCGAACAAGATCACTATTCGAAATAGGTATCCAATCCCAGAGATTGATGACCTTATGGAAGACTGACTTCAAATCCAAGGAGGTCTTTTTCAAATGGTTGGCCATGCATTTCGGGTTGACAAATTCTCCCACAACCTCAATGAGGATGATGGACGACATATTGAGACACTTCACCAACTCATTTGTGGTGTTGTATTTGGATGACATTTCGATCTTTAGCCAGATTTGGGAAGAACACCTCCACCATATTCTACAGGTCCTCCAAACTCCGCAGCAACACAAGTTGTGTGCCAATTTGGAGAAATGCACTTTTGGTATGACCTAGGTTCAATATTTGGGGTACATCATTTATGAGCGGGGTGTGCATATGGAACCAGCCAAGATACAAGTCATTCGGTATTGGCCAGCCCCAACCACTCTAACAGAGCTCCATAGCTTTCAAGTTCTTGCCAACATCTACCACAGGTTCATGTTTGGGTTCTCTCATATAACTTGGCCTTTGAGTCAAGTCACCAAGGTAGGAGCGAAAGAAAATTTATTTTGGTCTGAATCCCAATAGAAGGCGTTTGTCGAATTGAAGCATCGCCTCTGCTCTGCACTAGTTCTCACATTACCAGACCTGTAACAACCTTTTGAGATCGAGACAAATTCCTCTGACAATGTTTTTGGTGCAGTTATTACCTAGCAGGGGCATCTAGTGGCATATCACAGTGAGACACTTTCAGACACATTTCCAAAGTATCCCACCTATGACAAAGAGATTTATTCCATAATGTAGGCCTACCGACAATGTAAGAATTACATTCTGGGGAAGGAAACAATCATCCACACAAACCACCAACCCTTGAAATTCATACAGGCACTGATCATTGGTCATGGCGCTCACCACTATGCTTGACTCTTGTGGGAACAAAGCTGTGAGGTGGCCACATCTTTACAAGAGCGATCCAAAATTCAGAAATGCATACCAGATGCTCCTGGAAGGAAAGCAAGCTCCAAATTTTCACCTCCAGAATGTGCAATTATGCCACCTAGGACACCTCTATGTTCCTTCAACATAGTGTGCTAAGATGATTTGGGAGGTGCACTATCGTCGGGTCGCTGGACATTTCGAGGTAGAGAAAATAGTGGCAGCGCTAAAAAATAATTTTTGTTGGCCGAACCTTCGATAGGGTGTTGGGATGTACATCAAATCATGCACTGCCTGTGCCATTGCCAAACCGGCCATCAAGAAGCAAGGCCTATATACTCCTCTGCCTACTCCTAGTCGACCTTGGGAATCCATCTCCATGGATTACATTTCAGGCCTTCCTTTTACTAAGCATGGCAATGACTGCGTTTTCGTGGTCGTCGAAAAATTCTCTAAGATGGCCATTTTGGTAGCCTGCAAGAAGAGTATCACTGCAGAATTCACTGCGAAGCTCTTCTTTGAATCAGTGTGGGTATATTTTGGATCCCACAGTGCATTATTTTAGATCGGGAATACATTTTCCTAATTACAATTTGGTCAAGTCTATGGTTGATGTTGTATACCAAGCTCACTAAGTCCACAACTTTCCACCACCAAACTGATCGCCAAACAAAAGTTGTCAACAGGATGATTGTACACATTCTGCGTATTTAGAATTCAAAGAATCCACACACATGGGATGAAAGGCTCCCCTCTGTCCAACACTGCTACAACAGAGCTCTCCGTAGTTCAACTGGCCACACCCTCTTTTAAGTGGGGTTGGGATTCCAGTCACTATGTCCCATGGATGTGGCCATACCATTTGCGGCTACTCAAGAAGATTTGACTCGTGTCCAGTTCGAAGCTGATAGGGCTAACGACTTCATTGGGTGCATTCAACACATCCTCTAGCAATTCCATGACATATTGGACAAAGCCAATGATAAATATAAGCAATTTCATGATCAACATTGGGTGCCACACAAGTTCCATATGGGCGACAAATTTTAGTTACATTTGCAGAAGGAGTGCCTTGTTGAGCACCACCGCAAGCTTCGCCCACTCCGATATGGGCCTTACCCCATCACTAAGGTTTTAGGGGACAATGCTTTCGAGCCCAACATTCCACCATTCCTTGGCCTGCACCTAGTGTTCAATGTGGACAACCATTGACCATACTTTCCACCATTACTGGACAAATCAGACATTGTGGAGAAAATCACACCAACAGAGTTAAAACCAGACTACATGGAACAAGCCACAAATGATCGGATCATGGACACATAGATCAAGAACACCCACCAGCAGAAGATCCAACTATATTAGGTTATCAAAGCTGACCAATTCGAGCACCAAGGCAAGTGGCTCACTAGGGACCAAGTTTAGCAGAAGTTTCCCCATCTCATTGAGGCACTGAAAACAATGGGGACCATTTCTTCCTAAGGGGGGAGGACTGGTCCAGGTGGATATTGGTGGCCAACTACGTATTCCATTTGGACCCCCACCGTTGTTTCCTTTCAATTTCCTTAATTGTTACACACTTACTATTTCTAGAAGTTTTTCAGGTCCTAAACCTCCAAAGTCGTTTTGAGGGACAAAAAGAAATTTTTAGGGAAACCGAAGAGATGGAAGAAATTTTTTATTTTTATTTTATATTAATATATATATATATATAATATATAATATATAATATATATATATATATAAAAATATAATAATAATATATTATAGAGAGATATATAATATAATATATATATATAGTAATATATATATATATATATATATAATAATAATAAATATAATATAAATAATATATTCAACCTCCTCTTCAACATCTTCGAAACGAGGTATTATTATAGTCAAATGGAGATCGTATGCCAAAGCTATGACCTCGTGAAGTTGATGTACTGATTTACCCAAACAGGGCCCACAATTTTAATGCTTCATCTTCTAGGGTTAGGTTTCTAGATGTTTAAGGTTTTCCATTATTTCTCAATAATAAATAGGCATTTGAGCCTCACTATAACATAGTTCAGAGGCATGTACCCGCCACATCTCTTCAAAGAGATAAGCTACCATCGTTCGAGCTAATTTATTTCCATTTCTGTATGTAAGCATATTTCATTTCTTTGATATTAATGAAATGAAGTTTTGTTTTTGCTGCATGTATCTGTTTATGTGTATATCTGTATTTTATTGTGCTCCTGCATAATTCTGGATCACACATCCACAAGAATATTCCAAGGTTTGTTGAAAAATGGTATTCATCGGAAAGGTAAACATGTGGATTGGATGAAAGTAGTGGTTGTGACACACCTTTCTTCCCACACGCGAGACCTTCTTTTTCTTGTGAAATTTTTTTTCAGGTTTTTATATTTTTTGTTGCACATCAGTTTTTTTTTTTTCCAAAGAAAAAAACAGTAACTTTTTATTAAAAATATAATAAGAAAGTTACACCAGCTTAAACGAGTAAGACAAGGCTCAAGCCGCCAATCTGGGCTCTATGAGCTTTACACGTTTAACGCAGCGTTAGGAGACTAACGTGCACAAAGAAAGAGAGAAAAGAGAAAGAAGAGATACAGAAAAAAAAGGAGGAAGAAAAAGACAGCCATGTCAAGATTTCCGCCCCTTTTTCTTTTCGACCTTGCGCCACTCTCCTTGAGTGGGCTCGATCGGAACAATGACCAAATGAGACTCGGTATTCTGCAATCCTGTTTCCTTGTCAGAATCTGATGAATCAGAATGATGTTGCCGTTTATTACCCCCCATACCATGGTCCGTGCCTGTCAGCACAGCCTGTTCGTGGTGAATCTCTGCCTGATTTGAATGGAGCTGTGGTGTCTTCTGATCTGATGATTTTTCCTTCTGGTTCCCTGTTTCATCATTCTCAGTAGTGATGTCATCATCTTCTCCTTCTGTTTCTTCGTCTTCTTTGTTCGAAGAGGCTTTCTTTTCAGCTGCATTCTTCTTTGTTATCTCATCAATGTTTTGCCAGCCCTTTGGCTTCCTTTGTTGTGGCTTGTTCTTGTTGTGGCTTTTGCATGCCTTGAGCAAATGACCTGTTTGTTGACATCCCCTACATCTAAAAGCTGTGTTCTCATAGTCCAGAGGTTGTTTCCATCGTGTGTTGTTGAAGGTTAAAATGATGCTTTCAAGTAGCCCTTTGCTAAGGTCTACCTCAACGCATATCCTAGCAAAAGTAAAAATTCCTTTTATGTGTCTCTCTGGATCAACCTTTAGCATTCTTCCAAGGGTATTCCCAATAACTGATAGGGTGTTATGATGCCAAAAATGTATTGGCAGATTATGCAATCTAACCCATACAGGCATCCTTGATACCACCATAGTATTGGGGTCGAACTCTGGGAACCATGGGGTAATAAACAAGCCAGCATTGCCCCAGAACCATGGTCCTTCACTGAGAGTTTTTTCCTTTTCTTCTTCTGTGTAGAAATTTACTATAAAAAAACCTTTAGAGCATAGATTAATTTGACAGTTTTCTGTCCAGGTCGTGTGTATCCACTGATACAACGCATCCGTTTTAGGCCAAAAACTGTTAAATCTGCAAATAACAGCGTTTTTTATTAGATCTGTAAAAATATATTTTACCTCTGGTAAGTCCAGCGATATGGAAGGGTTTTCTGGGGCTTGGTCCACAATATACTGCCCTGGAGGAGAATGGGCTGCCGTAGATTCTTTCCCTTTCGGGAAAATTTTCCCTTTAGCTGCCTCACAATAGGAACCTGTAGGTTTTGAAGATGCACCCTTAGATCCGCCCCTCAATCTGTGATTGAGGACAATAGTTGAGTCCTTTGCAACCTTGTAATGTTGGAGAGAAAGCTGATCCTGCATGCATTTCCCAGAAAAAATTAGTATTTGGGTTGTGACTGGAACTCCTAGTTTGTCTTGGATCTCTCCTTTTAGATCCATTACATTCATCTTGTCCCAGATCTGCATGCAAACGTGACTGCCTGCAGCTATTTTGATGAAGATTTGCATTGGAACCACTCTCTCTGCTATGGCCAGGTCCTGTTCTTCACATTTCTGTTCTGGATCTGGCAAAAACCCAGATTGTTTTTTCCTGAATCGATTCAGATTTGATAGATCCGCCTTTTTTCTCCAACCTTTTTCCAGATCTAGAATGTCGTTGTCCAGAACGCGATCTCTGCTGTGGATATCTCCCAAAAGCCTATCGATGACTGCTGGCCCTCTGACAGAAAGAGGCAGCAAGAGGAGAAAAGCCTGGATCTGCATAAAGATTAGCAGGGAATCCGTCAGTTTCCATGGGGTCGATATCATACTTTCCCCCCAAGATTTTGTTTCATCTCTGCCTTTAATAACCGGCCCGAGACCTTCATATTGTTTCCATATCCAGCCATTAGAGGGGATGAGACTGCCGTCCGTGTAAAGGGCGACTGTGCAGAAGACGCCATCACCAGCCCGTGGCCAAGAAAAGGGGACAAACCCCGGGCTTCGTTCTCTTTTGGACAGGGCAAGAAAGACCTTTCCCGCGAAGGTTACCACCCAAAACCGGAGATAGTTTGCAGAGAAAGGTTGCTTCTCCGTCAAGTATCGAATCGATCTGCAACAGGATACTTCGTTTGGTCTTGTGACGGCGGTGCTGAAACATCAACCGGAAACCCTAGAGCCGAGAAAAACCTCCATCTTCCGCAGTTTTTATCAGAATCCCTTTTTTCCTATCATTTACTTAATAATTATTGATAATTAAATTGTTGCACATCAGTTTTTATCTATTTTAATTGTTCATATTTTTGTGGTTGCAGGTCGGGAATGACTACGGTGGCTTCACTAGAAATTTCATTATACGCGACCCCAACCTTCTACCTATTAGGTTAGGAGTAGGATTAGCTGCATCCTAGTTTCCCTTTCTTGCACTCATTATGCACTCGTTCCTTGTTGTTTGTCCTCGTTTTCTTATTTTTATTCTATATCATGTTCGCTTTATCCATTTTTTTTTCTTGTCATCTGGTTATGTTTCCTTGTTGTGTGTTTTCTTTGTTTTCGTGTTGTTTTTATTTCTTGTTGATTTCTTCCTTTTTTTCATCATGTGAATAAGTGTTGTGCTTGGACCTATTTTGGCTTCTTAATATGTGTGTGGCTGAACTATAAAGAGCCTTGTGACACTTCAACATTTGGCTAGCCTTATGTCCGTCTTCCTTGTGTTGGTTACATCTTTTGGAAAATTGTTATGCTCTTTAACCTGCAAGATGATACCAGAATACCAAATATGTGAAGCAATATACCCAGAACATATAATAGCGATTAAAAAGAGCAAGTATTTTATTATTTAGAAAGCAATGTTCACTTGCCTCTTCGAGGGGGCAACCTCCAATAGAGCAGAGCTCGATGACAAAATAAGACATGATGCTCCTCACAGGGAGTCTCTATCCTTTATATATGACTCATACATGTAATACCATGGATCAGTACCATGGGTTTTATTAATACCATCTACCTAATACCATGGCCCATTTGCAACTAACAGTGGTCCCATCATAAATTGCGGGTTAACCACTTACAACTATTAATATGGGCTTTGTTGGCTCTTTACTATGACTCAATCCCACTACATAAATAAGGGGGTTAGGGTGGGACCCTAACATGCCCTCCCCCTTAACAATAGCCTTGTCCTCAAGGCTGAAGCTGCGGAAACTGCTCAAGAATAGTGGTTGGTTCCCAAGTTGCATCTTCCGAAGAGGTATCTTTCCACTTGACGAGGACTTCCCTAATCACGCGGCCACGCAGGGGCCTTTCTCGTGTGTCTAGGACCTGTTCAAGTTGGAGCCAGATTGACCCTTCCTCATCCAATTCAGGTAGACTGGTTTGAATTCTGCAATTGTTCCCAATCACTTTCTTGAGGTATGAGACATGGAAAACTGGATGGATTTTTGCATTAGGTGGCAAAGCCAGCTTGTAGGCTACTTCTCCAATGCGCTGAAGTACTTGATATGGTCCATAGAATTTTGGAGATAGTTTCTGACAACCCTTGTCTTTGAGTGATGTTTGCTTATATGGTTGCAACCTCAAAAATACGTGATCCCCTTCTTGAAATTGGTGCTTTGAGCGATGCTGGTCTACCTGTTGCTTCATGCGGTTTTTTGCTTGATGAAGATTCTCTCTAAGATGGGCGAGCATGGTTGCACGGTTTTTGTAGGAGTTGATCCACTGCTTGTACCTTTGAGCATCCCTTGATATAAGCAGTAGGGGAAGGAGGGAGTTGACCATATACTGCTTCATAGGGAGTCATTTTGGTGGTGGCATGATAGTTGGTGTTATACCACCATTCAGCTAGAGGTAACCACTGTACCCAAAGATGTTGCTTTTCTGAAGTGAAACAACTAAGGTAGGTTTCCAGACATTTATTGACGGATTCAGTTTGACCATCCGTTTGTGGATGATAGGAAGTACTGAGTTTTAGTTGGGTGCCTTGTAGCCTAAAGAGTTCCTACCAAAAATTACTGGTGAAGATCACGTCACGATCGGACACAATAGAAGTGGTCATGCCATGGAATTTAAAGATTTGATCCATGAAAGATTGAGCGACCAAAGTCGGTGTAAACGGGTGGGGCAGGGCGCAGAAATGAGCATACTTCGAAAGTCTATCCACAACCACCATGATGACTGACTTGTTTCCTGACTTTGGAAGACCTGTAATGAAATCCATAGAAACCTCCTTCCATATTGATGTCGGGATGGGCAATGATTGTAATGTGCCTGGTGCTTTGACGGTCTCCCCTTTGTGGCGTTGACAAACATCGCATTCTGCTACAAAAGTAAGGATGTCCTTTTTCCTGCCTGTCCAAAAAAATGATCTTCTGGTGCGAGCATACGTCTTCTGAAAGCATGAATGTCCTGCAATGGGGGATGAGTGCAATTCTACCAAAATGCGACTTTTGAGGGTGGATGTTGGTGATATTACGACTCTGTCCCTCTAGCGAAGAATCTCATCCTACCACGAGTAGCACTTGGTGGAATTTGGATCTGCCTGCAATTGAGAAATGAGTTGGGAGAGCTCGAGATGTGAAAACCATTCCCTAAGAGCCTCTTCAACCCATTCTGGAATGGGAAGGGAAATTGCTAGCATGGTACTTTCCTCGTTAAATTGGCGAGATAATGCATCTGCTACACTATTTTCTTGCCCTTTTTTGTAAATTATCTCATAATCATATCCCAGCATTTTGGCAAGCTATTTATTTTCTTGTGGGGAGGATAGGCATTGCTCCAAAAAATATTTAAGACTGTGATGGTCTGTGCGGATTTGGAAATGTCGCCCCAGTAAGTAAGGTCGCCAAGTCTCTACTGCATGTAAGATGGCCATCATTTCCTTCTCATAGGTAGATTGGCCCAGATTCTTCTCACTTAGTTATTGGCTTGTGAAGGCCAAAGGTCGACCTTCTTGCATTAAGACCGCCCCAATACCTGTACCCGAAGCATCACATTCAATGATGAAATATTTGGTGAAATGAGGTAGTGCTAAGACTAGAGTGGAACACAGGGCATTTTTGAGAGCTGTAAATGCCTGCTGTGCGTCCTCATTCCAGAAGAATGAACTTTTCTGCAGGAGTTGAGTGAGGGGCTTCTCTATGTGACCATAATTGTGGAAAAATTTGCGATAATAGCCTATCAGACCCAAAAAGTCTCTTAGGCTCTTCAAGGTCTTAGGTTGAGGCCAATCTTGCATTGCCTGGATCTTTTTGGGGTCCACCTTGACACTTGCATGCCCCACAATGTGGCCCAAATAATCAACTTCTTCCATGCCAAATGAACACTTGGACATCTTAACAAATAATTTATGCTTGTGAAGTAGTTGCAAGAGTAGATCTAGATGCTGAAGATGTGCGGCCCAAGTGCAACTATAGATGAGGATGTCATCGAACAAGAAAAGGACGAATTTCCTGAGATATGGTTTGAGAAGATGGTCCATAAGGCTCTAAAAAGTAGATGGGGCATTACAAAGACTGAATGGCATGACCAGGAACTCATAATGTCCTTCATGAGTTCGGAAAGCAGTCTTTGGAATGTCGACTTCCTTCATGCGAATTTGGTAGTAGCCTGAGTGAAGATCGAGCTTAGTGAAGAATTGAGCCCCATTGAGTTCATCCAGCAAATCATCAACCACCGGGATGGGAAATTTATCTTTGACTGTCAACTTATTGAGTGCCCTGAAGTCTGGACACATCCGCCATTCCCCATCTTTCTTGGGTACCATGACCACCGGTGATGAAGAAGGACTAATGTTGGGACGAATGACACTTGCTTCCAAAAGTTCCTTGATTATTTTTTCTATTTCATTTTTTTGGGTGAACGGATATTTGTATGTGCGCACATTTACGGGTTGGGCCCCAGGAACCAAGGTGATGCTATGATCATGTTCCCCTCTCAAGTGTGGAAGCTCATGAGGCTTGTCAAACACCGGCAGATGGTTATTTAAAATCTGTTGCATCTCAGGATGAATCGGCAGAGACTTGGTTTTGACTGCCTAGATGGCATTAAATTGAGCTATAACTCCATGATGGCCCTTTTTTAGCAATTTTTCCATCCTATGGGAGCTGATGATAGAGGGAGCTCCTGCCTGGAGTCCACGGAGGGTATGTGTGGAGTTGTTCTGCTTAAAACTCATATATAACTCTTGGAAATTCATTGTGATTGGCCCAAGAGTGCGAAGCCATTCAACACTGAGGACAATGTTGCACCCTCCCATGTGTATTCCAAACATGTGGGGCTTCAACGGATAATCCCCCATTTGAAGTTTGACATTTTCACAGCGGCCTTCACATTTCATTGTGCCCCCATCCACAATTTGGACTTGGAAGTTAGAAACTACTCGTACAAAACAATGCACTGCTTCCGTGACTTTTTGACGGATGAAATTATTTGTACTTCCACTATCAATCAATACTACTACAGGGCGATGTTTAATAAAACCTTTGATTTTGAGAGTTTGAGGTGAAGAAATCCCTGCCAAAGCATGCAGTGAAATAACTAGTTCATCAGGGATATTGTCCTTTCGGTTGTCCTCTTCTACCGCCTTAGGTTCCTCAAGTGGTGGATCTTCCTCCGATGAGATCTAATCAGTGGCATCAATTTGAAAAAATTTGGGCTCCCTGTATTTGTCACCTGGGGAGTATTTTTCATCACAGTAGTAACATAATCCCTGCTTTCTTCTTTCGGCCATTTCTGCAGGTGACACCTTTTGAACCTTAAGTGTTTGAGTCGTGCTGTGAGCCTGTGGGGGCAACCCTTGGAGGTGAAATTTGGGCAAATGTACTGGGCTGCTAACGCACGTTCCATGTTACGAGCTACCTTGCAAGCCTCCATCCATGTGGGAGGGTGATGCAGTAGGACGTGGGCTTTTATGGCCTCTTTAAGATCGCTGATAAAACATTCTGTGTAGAACACATCTGAGAGACCCCTAGTGCGGAAGGCCAAGGCTTCAAAGGCTGTAACATATTCATCCACTGTGCTAGTCTATCAGAGCTTAGTAAGACGACCCGAGAAAGAAGATTCTTGGTCAAAGTGATCTGTAAGAGATTTTTTGAAGGCGGTTCAAGTCACAAAACTTCCACTGCAACATTGATGCCATTCCCACTATTGCCACCTTTCATTGTCCAAGTGCATGCTCCCCAGCATAAGCTGAGTCTCATTATCTAAGATGTTATTCAGATAGAAATACTGCTCCATTTGTGCTATCCATGCTGTCGGTTGAGAACCATCAAATTTATGCATATCCAACTTGGGAGGTCGCGGACGGGATTGTTGGTGGGTGCCCCAGAGGTGAGGAGAGTGGCTAGACTCACCCTCACTTTATCCATTGCCAATATATGCCTCCTCGCGGGCTTCCTCCTTTCCCTTAGAGATTATGTTAGTTATTCTGTCAAGCTAAATTTGGAGGGATTGCAAGGATTATTCAAGTTTGTCCATCCTTTCATTGGCCATAGCTTGAGCTCTAGTTGCTACCATGCACCGACCTGATCTTCTTGAAATTTGAGATCGCCCGAATTTTTTCACTAAGAATTGAATGGTACCACCGTGCTTAGCTCGTCGTCCTGATTCTGATGGGCTAGATCACCAATAAGCGCCCCGGGGGTCACAAACTTTTTTTTTTTGAAAACTCTAAACGGAGTTTTACTCCTTCCTTAGGAATACTGCAGTAGCCAAATCCTCAAAATGTCAATGCTACCAAAAGTCCTGCGAAAAGCACACCCCGATATAGGAACCCCACACAACTACTTAGATTTGGTGGATCTGAGAGATCTGAATGACGGATCGGATAGCTCTGATCAGTGGAACAGAGTGCTGCTGCGGATTTGCTGGATCTGTTAGATCAGACTGGCTGGTCTGCTAACTCGGAACTGTGAGACTGACGTCTGCTACTACTACAAACCCCCTTGCGAGATCTAATCTGGCAGATATTATGCATGATCCCAAGATAGAAAAGGGAACTATAGTCTCGAGTAGTGTCAGGTGCTACAGATCGCAATATACATAAGGGTCTGACAGTAGTACTCGGCCCAATGTTTCAGGGCTCTAACTAAGGAGGATCAACCGTACCCTTATCCGTACAACCCGACTACCCTATCGAACGGGTGAGTAATCTCTCCGAGTGTTATTCTTGGTGTACTGTAGCAGCAAGATGACCGATGGTTTATCTATGGCGAGGTTTCAAAGGAGCTAGGGGGCTTCTGATATACCCAGAGGGTACTTGGAAGATAGTCCATACACAGTTTTGTCTAATGCGCTACTACTTGAAGGGGTACCCACAGGGGTTACAAGGGAGTCCAACAAGGGTGACCACCTCTTGTATTTCCTGCGTGCGTGCCTCCCCAAATCCGCAGGTTTATGCGCTCAGCGACAGATCTTGTGGTTTAAAGACGTCGGAACACATCTCTAGCCAAAAAAAAAAAATTGCTAAGAAATGGAGATCCTACCTGCCCTGGAAAGTGCTCTGATACCACTTGTTATGCTCTTTAACCTGCAAGATGATACAAAGGTACCAAAACATATATACCCAGAACATAGAATAGTGAGTAAAAAGAGCAAGTATTTTATTATTCAGAAAGCAATGTTCACTTGCCTCTTCGAGGGGGCAACCTCCAATAGAGCAGAGCTCGATGACAAAATAAGACATGATGCTCCTTGCAGAGAGTCTCTATCCTTTATATATGACTCATACATGCAATACCATGGATCAATACCATGGGTTTTATTAATACCATCTATCTAATACCATGGCCCATTTGCAACTAATTGTGGTCCCGTCATTAGTTGCGGGTTAACCACTTACGATTATTAATATGGGCTTTATTGACTCTTTACTATGACTCGATCCCACTACATAAATAAGGGGGTTAGGGTGGGACCCTAACACAAATGAAGTTCCCACAGAAAATATGATCAATCTGTAAGGAGAATTTTGGTCCAACCATGAACCCAATTCTAGTTTGGAAACCTCATTTCTATACTTCGCTTTTTCGGCTTTGGTTTTATCAGGCTTATCCAACTAGTAGAAACGGTGAAGGGGAAAATATAAATGAGGAAACTTAAATCAAAGGTCTATATATGCTTATCTGAAGGAATAACCCCTTCTCCTCTCAATAGGTTGGGATCCCTCTTTCACCCCAAAATAAATAAGTGCCAATGCACAATTATCTCTAAATAAGTTAATAAAGGTGAAAGAAGAGAAAGGCTTCCTGCGTAGAGAGGTGAAGCAAACAACTCCACTAGGGCAGTTTGTACGCTCGTTGATAGTGGAGCAATGTTTGTGTTCTTGTATGATTTTGCTAGTGTACTGTTCATGGTTGCTGGCAACGGAGCAACACTAGAGATGAAAATTATACTTTGAAAATGTTAAGCTCACAAGCTACACTACCCTTCCTAACTCGAAACATTGTGATTATGTCGAATCTTAGGTTGTGTTCAACTAATAAGGTATAGAGGGGACCATGTTTGTTTATGGGGTAAGTGGGAAGGCCAAGATAATCCGCACGATGAATCAATACTCCCTAAAGAACCAAGGCACTACACAGAAGGAATTAACCAAAATAGAGAAGCTGGATTCTACTAGTGTGTCTCCAAGTGTTGTAGCGACTGCAACACACTCCAAAATTTTGGCTTACATTCAAATTTTGGAGCCTAATGTGGATCATGTGATCGGTCATTCCTTAGTCACTTATTGGTTAATTGATGATTTCAAGCTCCCTTCTTGGATCTCAAGCAGTCATTCACAATTTTATCTTTATATAGTAAGTGTCGTCTTCGGGAATGGGAATTATCGCATATCATGCAAAGGGGAGTTCTTATTTACTTCAAGGGGAAACCTTTGTGAAAATGAGTTTTCCTCATCATATAGACATGTTTAACACTCATTTCCAATTTTTCATGCACTATTACACAAGTTTCGTCATTATCCTCATAGAAATTATTGTCGGACTCGCACTTACCATAAGTTGCCACAAAGGCTTTTACATTAAGAAAAATATTTTTTCATATGTTCTAGATTATCTATGTTGTATCACTAAGTGCCCAAGTGTGTGGTCATAGTCAAGTTCTATCAATGTTCACGTCGGTTCCATTGATCCCACACTTAGCCAAATTCCAAGGATTCCTAGCAACCTAACCTCATCTAGCCTTCCTAAATTGCGCACTTCGCATATGCAACCCTTAATCTTCTTGCTACAACTATATAATATATGGAATTTTATTTCTTCTAGATACACAAATTCAATGGGTAATTTTAATAGAATTGTAGTACTTTTTTGTGCCTTGGATGAAGATTTGTGCTAATACAAACTTCCTAACTATAGTTTAAAAAAGAAAGAAAAAAAATCTAATTACATAAATTAATTAAAATAGATAACAAATTGAAAATGAAGATGAAAAAAATGATTTATATAGATAAACTATTCAATAAAACCTTATCATATTCATTTTAAGATGCAAACTTTATAATAGATCATTAAATTTAACACCGCGGTGTTGTTGTCATTTTAATTTATTTTTGATAAGAATATAATTATTAATCTTATTAATCTTAGAGGTTCTAGAATTTAAAATTAATGATTAATGATTATTAGTAAATGTTAGGATTTAATTTCCACAAAATATTCATCAACAAAGAGTTATAATTTCTTTCAAAAGTAGATATACTTTTTTTTCAATTTAATTTTAAAAAAAATATTATTATATATTTAGAATTGAATATGAGAAAGTTAATTTTCATTTCATTTTAATTTATAACATTGTTCACTTCTAATTACTTACGGTTGTTTTTATTATATTTTCTTGTTCGTGTTTTTTAAATGTATATATATGTTTAATTTCATATAGTATTTTTTTATAATAATAATAATAATAATTTGAAATAAAATTCTAGTTTAATTAATTTTTATTATTTTTGTTTTTGGCTATGTAAACTATGCATCAATGTCTATCAAAATTTATTAACCAAATTATAGTCACAACGCAATGCAATAATTTAAGCTGATAGATTCCTACAGAGCTAGGAAACTGCTCTAGCTTGGCCCAGCTTTGGCTCCACGGAAATGAGCTTAGTGGGCCTATACAAGAAGAGCTAGGATGTGACTTCTTCCTGTGGGATGGGAGCTATATTCTTCAATCTCCGCTTGAGCACATCTTGATAAGGGAACGCGGCTCCTTATGCTTTGAAGGAATGAAACTGATTTAGCCATCCCCAAATTTGAAATCCAAATTTCAGTGTTTAGGCAGGGCGAGTTTTCAAAATTCAAATGAATAATAATTTATGCGTTTGGAGCTTATACTTGCAATCGATTCAACTCGAAGCGCGGAGGCAGCAATTTAAAATTCAAATTAGCTTGCGAAGATTAGGGAAGAATTGATTGCAAATCTGGAGATTTGTATAATGGTCAGAAAATGAAATTGTTAGTTTATTGAGGTCACTGAAAGTCGTCGAGATACATCCATGCCATGTATGTAACATCATCCATAAACATGTTGCGTCGACTCCAAAAAGTCGCAATATAGACTACTCCATTATTTTATTTGCGCTGTCGCTTCCTTCCACTCCCCCTGAACTGTAAACATATTCCTTTATTTGCAATGCCGCTTCCTTCTACTCCACTTGAACTGTAAACATATTCCTTTATTTGCACCACCACTTCCTTCCACCGCGCTGAAACGTCGGTTGTGGGAGCTTCTTGTTCTCAGTGAAGGAGGTTTTATGATTTTTTAATTGAATGCGAGGCCACTGTCGAGAATCGCACTAGGGGTCTAACATTGATGGGCCAGAACGTGGCCCTTAATGTGGCAGAGAAAGGCTTCTCGACTTCTGCACAGCAAGTCATGAAACGTTGGAGCGGCAAAGTCATGTAGACGAAATCTGGAGAGGCCCGAAAGATAGGTCGCTAAGAAGGGTTTGTTGTATTTGGGTATGGGGTCTCTAGGGTCGGGAGGCATCTCGGATCACTCGCCAATCTACATAGAAATTTCGACATTATCTCCAAAGCATAAGGACCCATTTAAATTCAACTCTACTTGGTTAAGAGATGAAGAATGCCATCAAATTGTAAAATAAACTTGGCAGGAAAACCCATTGAATGAAGGCCAATTGGTGTCTAAACCTCTTTCCAGAAACATGAACCTACTAAATAAAAGGACAATAGACTCGGCAAAGGCCAAGAAAAAGATGGAAGAAGAAGCTCTCAGAAACATTGAGGATGAACTTCGCAGGTTAGAAGATCCAGTTAGTGGTGGATATTGAACGATGGAAGAAAAATCTCATATTATTCATCCGGAATCTAAGAGGATCGGGATTTTGAAGGATAGGGGAGAAAATTGGAGGCTTAAGAGCAGATCCATAAGGTTACAATCTAGAAATGAGAATACCAAATTCATTCAGTAGTTCGCTAACGTCCAGAAAGAAATCAACACAATTTTGGCACTGGAAGATGAACAAGGTTCAGTTATTCAATCTTTCATAGGTCTTGCAAATTTGGGCATATCACATTTCAAGTAATTATTTAAAGAACCTCAGGAGGCCACACTAGTAGAAATTATAAATATTTCAGGACTTTTTCCCTTCTTTTTAGATGAGTAGGTAGCTGAGGAATTAGATGGGTTGGTGACTAGGGGAAAATTAAAAGTTGTGCTTAAATGGTTTAAGAAAGATAAGAGTCTTGGCTTGGACGGTTGGCTTGTGGAATTTTGCTTAGCTTTATTTGATCTGATTGGACATGATCTTCCCAAGGTCATTGAGGAATGTCGGGTTAATCATGGAATGTATGATGCTCTTAATACAACTTGTATTCCTTTATCCCAAAACCTGACAACCCCGAATCCTTCAATGACTTATGACCCATCTCCCTTTGTAATTGTATCTACAAGATTATGGCAAACATCATTGTAAACCACATCAAGCCTATCCTTTCACAGAATATATCACAAGAACAATTTGCCTTTTCAAAAAATCGCCAAATCCACGAAGCTATAGATATTTCTTAGGAAGGATTGCATTCTATGAAAACAAAAAGAATTGAAGGCCATGATATTCAAAATTGATTTATCGAAGGCTTTCGACAAAACTAGTTGGTTATATTTGAGGATGTTACTTACTCATTTGGGTTTCCCTCATGCTTTTATCAATTGGATAATGTGTTCAATATCTACTGTATCATACAACATCCTCATCAATGGGTCCACTTCCAATTTCTTTCATGTAGAACATGGACTCAGGAAGGGTTTCCCATTATCACATTACTCTTTTTATTAGTAATGGATGGTCTGAATAGATTAATCACCAAAGATAAGAATGAGGGCAGACTTAAAAGTGTCAGAACAGTAGACAGCATCATTTTGTCACATCTCTTATTTTTGGATGATATCCTCATCTTTTTGCATGGAAATACCAATGACTCTTATGTGTTCAATACCACACTTAATTATTTTTCAAAGCCATTCGGATGGTCAACAATCAAGAGAGCTTTATATTGACCACTTTTGTATGTTCTCAACTCAAAATCGACAATGCTCCTCAAAGGTTTCCACACACTATACTCACTTTTGAAGACGAACTTAACTATTTGGGATTCCGCCTCAAGCCCAACAACTATAGAATTTCCAATTAGACGTGGCTAGTAGCCAAGGTTGGAAAAAGAATAAATATTTGGCATCATCAATGGTTATCTCGAGAGGGGAACCTTGTTCTTATCAAATCAATATTAGAGGCAATTCTTGTCTATTGGATGCCATTTACTTGGATCCCAAAAAGAATTATATCCAGAATTCAACAGTTAGGCTACAAGCCACTATGGAGAGGTGCGAATTAATGTAGACCATTTGCATGTATAAAATGGGAACAAATTTCATTAGCAAAGAAATGGAGAGGCTAGGAAATTAAGAATTAGGCTTGCTTTTCCAAGGCCCTTGTAGCTAAAATGGAATGGAAGTTACTCTCCACAAAAAATATTTGGATGGAAGTAGTCACAAAAAATCACATTCACCCTTAGTGTATTGATGATTGGATCAGGAGCCCCAACTGGAATATATCTGCTATAGCAACAATTCGGCGAGCTGTTTTGAATTCTCTGGAATATATTTGTTCCATATTGGCTTGGAAAGTTGGAGTGGGCACCAAGGTTCGCATCGGAATGATGCTTGGTATAGTAGAAAAAAAGCTCATATTCTTCCACCTAATCTCATTCACCATCTAGATACATATGGGATAAGGACACTAAACCAGATCATAGATTCTAAAAATTCTACTATTCTTGTTTAAGCTTGGAAATCTACATTGAACTTAGGCATCCTGGATAGATGGCATCATGAATGGCCTACTTATACCAATGCACTCTCGGAAGCCTATATTCAAATTCGGGATAGGCAGGATGAATTAATCTAGGCCATATCTCATCAAGGTAATTACTCTCCAAAACTAGGATATCCCTTTATATACTCAGGTCATGAACCCCAAAATCCTGCTTGGTGGTGGTTTCCGCTATGGAAGTTAAAAATCCCTCCCAAAGTCAAGTTGTTTATGTGGTGTCTGCTTCGCAACAAATCCCCTACAAGTGATATCTCTCAACATTACTCCCAAGGTCCCACTTGGTGCATTCTCTGTAGATGTTCAAAAAGTATTGATCATTTATTTTTGCAATGCGAGCTTGTGAATCATTTATGGAATAATATATATCAATTGATGGGAATTCCATATATATGGGCGGGAGACTTTGTTTGCAATGCTTGGGAATCCTTCTGGAATCAAGTCCACCATACAAAGATTCCCCTACTAGTAGGTTGGAGTATATGGATTTCTCCAAATAAAATCATTTTCGAGGACAAGGCACCCGAATGGGAATTAACAATATCCCATATTAGGGCTCTGTATAATTGGAACCTGGATGATGTCACCAAGAAACAAAGTAGGAATATTATTATTGAAACCATCGATAAATCTATACAATGGGCTTATTTTGATGGTTCAACTCAACAAGGTTGTGACGGTGGGGCCATCTTATATCTCAATGATGATGATTATCACAGAATGAGTATGGGTTTAGGGAGAGGCGCTAACATTTTTTCTAAACTCAATAGCCTTAGGCTCCTCCTTATTTTTGTTTTTGAGAAGGGATGCCAGCAACTTCAGATTTTTGGCGATTCCAAACCTGTTATCAATTGCTTCAATCTTCAGGCTGAGGATAACTACTCTAAATATTTTCGGCAGATTGCAACTACATTTCGCGCAAGGCTTCGGGTAAGCATCCCTAGAAAACTACATCTATCTGAGTGGTTTTGAGATGGGCACCTCTCTCTGTGACTGTTCAGACTGGTGGAGTTACATGAGCATCGAATTCGAGTGTTGTGGAATAGGGTTATTGTATGTCAGGTATTAAGGAAGCATTCAACATATGCAGGTCAAGATTCGTATTGATGAGATGGATGAATACCTTTTTGATTATTCAACTAACCCCTATGACTCAGTGTCAATCTGTACTGAGTCTCCACCTCAGCATAACACCATGGGGTCACCAAATGTGGATGGTTTACCGTCTCTACAAGTTGTCGAATCTAGGGTTTTCTTGGATCAGGTCTTTGCATGCCCCACTTCATCAGTTTTTGGGAATACCCTTTTCACTAGTCAGGGCTTCAGTCTTTTGATTTCACAGTGGAGCAATTCTCACAGTCTCTCACTGATATATTGATTGCGTTGCCATCCTCTCTCCAGTTTCTAGAGTACTACATAAACCCTACCTTTTCTGTCGATTTTGGTGGGGAATCATCCCACGAGGAAGGCTAAATTGATGTCACGACTTTACATATTGAACCAAACTTTTCCAGAGTTCAATTTGTGGAAGTAGTTGGATGTGTATCGATTCATGAGCTCATAACCCCATATCAAAACATTAGGGTTTCACTTCCTGTGAAGACTTCAGGTTGTTTTGAGGGCATTCCATTCATATCATTGGAGGATCAATAACCGAAAGATAGGGTTATATCACCTTCAAATTCTCACACATAGGAATGTGGCATATCCAGTGATGGTAACCAATAGAAGAAAGGGAATAAAGCCAAAAGTACCAAGGTCATAGAAAGAGGTAGACTGTTGATATTTGGTGAAGGCATCAAACTGGATGAAGTTATGGAAATGATAGATTGCACATTGGTGGGTAGGGTTTGTGGTAGAGAATACACACCATCTCGATTGAGAAAATGGATTATATAAATTTGGGCATAAATTTTGGATAGCCTACCATCGGTGGTAACTATGACCAGGGGATGGTTTTCACTGATATTTCACCGGCTAGAACATGCCTTTTGGGTCATGAATAGATATTGGCACATTGAAATGATGCCCTGAAATGTTGAAGAGATGGTCGGCCCTTTTCAATCCCATGTGAGAACAGTTGGGATCCGACCCCATATGGGTCAGATTGCCAAGTTTACCTCTAAAATTATGTAAAAAGGATGTATTTAGGTGGATTGTGAGTGATTTGGGGATATTCCTCGACTATGTTAAATATTTTTTAGAGACTAGAAAAATGCCTTATGCATGCATTCTGGCCCATCTCAACACCAGAGTGGGACTCATAGAGAGTTTGAAATTGCAATCATAGAGTATCATAAGACTTCAGAAATTGGAATGTGAAGGGGTCCCTTTTCATTGCAGATGGTATCATGATGTTGGACATCTCTACAAGGAATGCCTTATGATTGCCAAGGATAAGGTAGAAGATGACCTGCTGGATGGGAAAGCTCGACTTGGGATAGGTACTGAAGCTGCAAACCATATGCCACAATCGAGCTATGTTTGTTTTCTTCAAATGTAGACCATGGACTTAGGGTTACTCGAGCAAGTGCATCTACAACCAGCCCCCCTCTAGGTATTATCTCCTCTCTCACATTTCTTTCTCTAAATTGTTTGAATGACACTTTTGAATCCCCTTCGTTTCAGAAAATTGTGAGTCCTCTTTCTCTTTGTTATTTTACTTCTATATCATGTGCCTCGATCTCCATACCTTCTTGTTTATCAGCATCCTCTCCCTCAATCCCTATAATTTCGATGGAAACTACACCTATTAGGGATGATAACTTATTTAATTCCAATACTATCCACAAATATAAATTACAATCTCTAGCTAAACCATATGTTGTAGTGGGTCGGGGCCTTGGCTTATCGACTCATCTGAATTTACACAAGACATGACATGGAAGAGAGTCTTATATCTTGAAATACATCCATAAGGTCGGTATGGATGTTGTTGAAGGCAAGAAGTTATCACTTGAAGGGGTTCTTAGAGCAAGAGGCAACCTAGACCTAGTTTCCCAATGAACTGACCATATTTTAATTATAGAGGGTTGGGTAGCCATGCCAAGAAACTAGCCCTTAGAAGAATGTTAGATTAGAAAAGTCATATGTGATTTTCCTTCAAGAGACTCTTTAGAGCAGCTCACATATTTGTTCGCTTATGGAGGTATTGTGACTGGGTTGGAATTTCCATGCCTTAGATGTACAAGGTAGATTAGGATGCATTGTTGTATAGATTGTAAATCGATGAATATTGTGAATGTATTGGGGAGGGAAGGAGTCCTAATGGCGGAATTTTTCTTAAAAGAATTAGGGATGGATCTTAGAATTGTTAATATATATGGACCCTGCCACAACCATGTAGAATTTTGGGAATCCCTCATGCACTCCTAGTTATTAATAAAGATAACATAATCCTTGGGGGTGATGTCAACTTCTCCATGGGACATGTTGAATCTTGGGAAAATCAAGCACATATAAACAACCTCTCGGATTTCTTTTTCAAGATGCTACAGTCAAATAATCTCATTGACATACTTGTGGTGCGTATCCAGCTCACCTAGAGAAATTAGAGAATTGATGATGCCATGCTAGCCAAAAGGCTCAATCAATTTCTTATCAAAGAGACTTTGATGAAAAATTTTGATATCATTCGGCAATGGGTTGGATTGGGAGGCATCTCGAACCACTCGCCAATCTACATAGAAATTTCAGCATTATCTCCAAAGCATAAGGACCCTTTTAAATTCAACTCTACCTGGTTAAGAGATGAAGAATGCCATCAAATTGTAATATAAACTTGGCAGGCAAACCCATTGAATGAAGGCCAATTGGTGTCTAAACATTTTTCCAGAAACATGAACCTACTAAATAAAAGGACAATAGACTAGGCAAAGGCTAAGTAAAAGAGGGAAGAAAAAGCTCTCAGAAACATTGAGGATGAACTTCGTAGGTTAGAAGATCCAATTAGTGGTGGATATTGAATGATGGAAGCAAAATCTCATATTATTCATCCGAAATCTGAGAGGATCAGGATTTTGAAGGATAGGGGAGAAAATTGGAGGCTTAAGAGCAGATCCATATGGTTACAATCTAGAAATGAGAATACCAAATTCATTCAGTAGTTCGCTAACGTCCGAAAAGCAATCAACACAATTTTGGCACTGGAAGATGAACAAGGTTCAGTTACTCAATCTTTCATAGGTCTTGCAAATTTGGGCATATCACATTTCAGGTAATTATTTAAAGAACCTCAGGAGGCCACACTAGTAGAAATTATAAATATTTCAGGACTTTTTCCCTCTTTTTTAGATGAGTAGGTAGCTG
>APFE031137744.1:36042-79790 GCA_000404065.3 Pinus taeda
AATAAACGCCTCATTCACATTCAAGTGGTCTTTGAGTACGATTTTTTGGAAACTTTTCCAATCCATTTTTGTATCTAATTTGTCAAGAATGGTCTTTGAGTGTGATTCTTTGGAAACTTTTCCGGTTTATTTTCATATCTAATTTGTCTAGAATTCACCACAAATTTATTGAAATGACAAGTTTGACACTTCAACTATTCCCAATGGAAGTACCCCATGGGTTTTTGATGGTGCTGAATCCATATATATAGTAAAAAAATGAGTTTAAATAACTCAAATCAAGATTTTGCTACAATTTTTTCACACCAAAAAATCAGCTAGAAACTCCAAAAAATCAAACTTAAAAACTAGTGCATTGACATTGTCCTTCCATATTGCATAGTTTGTTCAAAGAAAACTTAAAAGCATTATTGAAAAATGATTGGTTTCTTATTAACTAAGATTCCAACTAACTTCAGTCATAAATAATTACATAATTTAAATGTTTGTTTTTTATTTTTATTATTGCTTTTTTAAATCTTAAATTTAATTAAAATTAAAAAAGTAAAAAAAAAAAATTAATTATAAAGCTCACCCAATTCAAAATTTCAAAGAAAACCAAAACAAAAAATTGATTTATATATTAAAATAACATTAAATTATAATTTTATTAAAAACTATAATAATAATTAAAAACATATAAAATGCATTTTTTATTTTTTGATTTTTTTTATTTTTATTTTTTGATTTTTTTTGCACGGGTTTGCGGGATCTGGGAACTAGGGTTCTGAAAACCCTACGACAGTGAAGTCTGCACACCCTACACACTCCCTGCTTCTTGCAGAACGATCGGCTATCAACAACTAACAAACCCGCCTTTGGATCTCCGTCGAGGTAATGGGTTTTTCCCATGAGGGGGGCCTCAAAGCCCTCCCCATCATCCACTCGCAAGCCTCCAGTGCAACCAACCTCCCTGTCCTCTGAACCAGGGCACGAAGAAGAGGACCACGAAAGCCTTCCGCGGCAGCAGAATACAAACAAGTCCACGCACCAGACAGAAGAAGGCAACAAGAAATCAGATGGAAAACCAGAGACAGAGGAAAGGCACAGGATCACATCAAAGACCTGTAAACCAGTGCCTGCTGAACGACCCAAGATCAAACTACCCAACCACAGGGTCAATGGAAAAATCCAATTTATGAAGGACCATGCGCTTATTGGAAAATTTATCGGTTTTTGGCCAACGAAAAAGGCACTGCAAGGTTGGATCTCAACCAAATGGAAGCTTAAAGGCCATGTTACCTTGCAACTAGGACCAAAAGGGTTCTTTACGGTGATCTTTCTTTGCATAGAAGACAGGAACCGAATCATTGATGAAGGGCCCTATTTCTTCAACTCAGCGGGCCTGTACCTAAGAGCGTGGGTGGAAAGGTTTAACCCGGATAAGGAGGACCTTAGTTGGGCTACAGTATGGATCAGGATGTACTTGCTTCTAGTGGAGTACTGGGATGAAGACTCTCTCAAGGACATAGTAAATGGGCTGGGGGAGTTTGTAAAATCGGCGGAGGAAACGAAGCTGCGCAGATACACATCCTATGCCCGTATTTGTGTCTTCATGCGACTGGACAAACCCCTCCCGCACTCGGTAAGTCTTCTTCATGATGATTTTGAATGGGTTCAACCTCTGGATTATGAACATGTTCCCTTTCGCTGCCGAAGATGCCATGCTCTGGGTCATCTCTTTAGAGATTGTCCTCTCAATCTCAATTCCCTAAATGCTGCACCCTCAGAGAAGCCAGATCAAGATGGCTTCATTAAAGTGGCCTCCCATAAGAGAACTCACAAGAAAGCCCCCTCAGGGAAAAAACCCCAGCAGGATGCTTCCTCCCTTCCTTCAACAAGCAAGAGTTTTGAGGTCCTTGCTAACCCCTCAACCGACCATCTTCTGCATTCATCCCCCAATCCTAAGCCCTCAGCTTCCCCTGCTACCCCTTACCCCTCCGGTTCCCCCCTAGGCCCCACTCCCCTATCACCTCCTCGGATTCCCCCAAGATGGCTAGCAAGATCTCAGACAGAAAAGTAAAAGACATGGAGGTTGATGATATTCCTAGTCAATCCATAAGCCCAACTTTCATTATAGATGAGGAAAACCAGGTACAACAAATGGAGGAAGAACTTGAGAGCATTGACCTAAATGGTCTTGACATCCTGGCGATGGAGCAATTCTGCAAAAAAAGGGATTATGATAAAATATCAGAGCTCCATATCAACAAACTGGAAGTCATCATCTCCAGGGCCTACCAGCAACAGTAGCTTAGCATCCAACCGGGCAGTCATTGGGATGGAGGCTTACCCCCTAAAGACTCCAAAAATCGAGGGAGAAGAAAAGATCTCCAGCGAACCATTGCGCTAGGGAAAATTTTGGTGGATTCAGGCAGGTGTGCTAAGTTAACTAAGTACTACAAGCCCACCCACATCAGTGAATCATGAAGCTGATCTCATGGAATATAAGAGGGCTCAACGGCCCCGGGAAACTCAGATTAATAAAAACATGATTAAGCAGGAGCAGCCACAAATTTTCTTTCTACAAGAAACAAAGTGTAACAGTATCACTCTTGGGAACATTCTTTCCAAAGCATGGCTAGAATGTCACTAGTTAGCAGTGGACGCCACAGGGGCTTCGAGAGGTTTGGATATTGCATGGAATACTCAAGCGATTGAGCTAACAGACATCCATGCAACACATCACATGATTCAGGCAACCTTTCACATTTTAGGCACCAATATGCATGGTCATCTAACCAACGTTTATTTGCCACAGGTAGCCAGCAAAAAAATAGCAGTTCTTAATACAATAGCAGACCTCAATATCAACAGAGTCCACCCGTTGTGGATCATAGGGGGCGATTATAACATGATAACCAAGATAGAAGGAAAAAGAGGCGGGGGGGCAAGATTGGAGCAGGAAGCCACCCACTTCAAAGATTTCATTCAAAACAATACTCTAATTGACATGCAATTTTGCAATGGCACGCATACATGGAGTAGTCAAAGAACTGCAAGGCAGAAAATTGCATCCAAACTTGATAGATTCCTCCTCTCTGACAATATAGTGCATCTAGGAGGAGATCTTTCGGCATCAATTCTCCCTTACTCAAGCTCGGACCATTGGCCGATCACCCTCCAATGTCAAAGACCAGGCGATGTAAAAAGGCATCGTTTTCGCTTTGAGGATTTTTGGCTCTAACACCCCACATTCAAAGACTTGATCAGATCAGTATGGACCTCTTTCCCTCCACCAGTTGGTTCAAAAATGTTTCAGTTCCAGCAAAAGCTCAAATTCCTCAAGGCCCAAATCAAGAGCTGGAATAAAGAGACATCCGGCAACATCTTTCAAGCGCAGCAGAATTTAAACAGGGAAATGGCAGAACTCCAGCAACACATCATCTCAGAAGGACACAATGAGGAAACCCTTGCTTAGGAACAGCGCATTCATAACCAATCGGAGGAAAGAAGGAATCAGGAGGAAATCCTGTGGAGGCAAAAGTCTAGGATTAGATGGCTGAAAGAAGGAGAGAGGAACACCAAATTTTTCCATCGAACCAAAATTCAGTGAAGAATGCACAATACCATCTCGTTCATTCAGAATCCAGAGGGGGAGAGATTGGAAAATCATGCTGAGATAGAGCAGGAGTTCCTAAGACACTTCCAACAAGTTCATCAAGAGCCCCAAGCGGACAGGACGTCGGCCATAGAAAAAATCATCACTAATGTGCCCAATATCATTACAGCAGAGCATAACGAACTCCTCCTACATCCTATCATGTAACAGGAGGTGGACGCAGCCATGCATCAACTCAAGGAAGGCAAATCCCCTGGCCCAGATGGCTTCACCACAACGTTCTTCCACACCTTTCGGGAACTGATAAAAGAAGAAGTCTGGTTAGTGGTGGAGGAGTCGCGTACCCTTCACTGGCTTCTACCCTCTCTCAACTCTACCTTCATGGCGCTTATCCCCAAAGAGGAGATCACCAGAACCCCAGACAAATTTCGACCAATAGCACTTTGTAATGTCATATACAAATTGATATCCAAGGTAATCGCCAACAGGTTAAAGCCGTTACTACCCATGCTCATTTCGCTGGAACAGTCGAGCTATGTAGAGGGCAGACAGATTCTGGACGACATCATCCTCTCTCATGAAATCATACACTCCTTCAAGCACTCCAAACAAGCAGGTATGATTCTCAAGCTCTACCTCTCAAAAGCTTTTGATAAGCTCAATTGGATCTATATACAAAAAATGTTAACAACTTTCGGTTTCTCGCCTATGTGGGTGCAATGGGTGATGAGCCTTATATCTTCTACTTTTTTCTCTATCCTCATTAATGGCATCCCCTCCCATCCTTTCAACCCTTCCAGAGGTAATAGGCAAGGTGATCCTCTTTCCCCTTTCCTTTTTGTGCTAATGGCTGAAGGCCTGGGTCGTCACATTAAGCAAGCCCTCCTCTCCAGGCAACTCAAAGGCTTATCCATCCATAATTTGCCAGTGATATCTCACCAACAATTTGTGGACGATAATATGCTTTTTGGGTACCCTTCCGTTCAGGAAGTCTCTCTTTTTAAATCCTTGCTGAACGATTTTTCAGAAGCTTCAGGCACTAGCATCAACAAGGCTAAATCTCAAATCTACTTCTTCCATACCCCCCCTATCACCCAATTCGCCATTGCTCGTATCCTGGGCTTCACCATTGACTCTCTTCCCTCCAAATACCTTGGAGCCCCCCTCATTGCCTCCGCCTTAAAGCACGCTTCCTGGCGTATTCTCCTTGAGAAGCTAGAATCTTGCTTAAATCTCTGGACTCATAGAGCTCTGAACATTGCCAGTCGCTTGGTTCTAATCAAAGCGGTTCTTCAGTCTATGCCTCTTTATCTTTTCTCTATCTTGGCAATGTCCAAATGGGTAATCAAAAAAATAAAATCCCTTCAATGTAATTTCCTATGGGGCGCCACTGGTACCCACCGCAAATGGGCCTTGGTAAGGTGGACCACAGCTTGTAAGCCTAAATGAAAAGGGGGCATCGGTCTAAGGGACTCTAGTCACAGCAACACAATCATGTGCGCAACAATTTGGTGGCAATGGATAACAACACCCAACAAGCCATGGGTAGCCATCTGGACAGCCAAATACGCCAACCTTAAACCGCTGGAAGACCTGATCAGATACACTCCCACAGTGAAAGGTTCCCTAATCTGGAATGCAGCCAAACAACATTACTTAATGATCCAGCAACACAGTTTCTTGGAAGTGAGAAATGGAAGATCAACACGGTTCTGGATGGATGCATGGAATCAGCTACCGAAGCTCCACAATACCCTTGAACAGACTCCACACGCTACAGGGAAGGGTAGCTACAAGAAGAAGCTTGGCAGAATTGGATCCAAGATACAGATCAGGGATACAAACAATGGAAGCATAGCAATCGAATAATTGAGCACGCAGATCATCACACTCAGCAGCTTGTGGAGAAGGAGCTCCAAAATCGATGAATTAGATTCTCGGAGGACAAGGACATCCTTCGATGGGGATACACACCTAGGGGAACTTTCACTACAAAAGAGGCCTACAAGATCATCTGCTCGGATTCGGAACCCCTGGATCCCATTTGGAGCCAAATATGGTCTTCAGGCATTTGGCCCAAAGTCTCTCTTTTCCTCTGTTTGGTGGGGCACTGCAAAATCCTCACCTGGGACAATCTCAGACGCAGGAACTTTCATGGACCATCTATGTGCGTCAACTGTAAAAACCAGGAGGAAACCTTTCAGCACCTCCTCGATTCATGCTCTCTGGCCAATCAATTGTGGGAGAAAGCCAGCTTTCGATGTCAATGAAATTGCAGAGGATCAATAGACATCCTCGACTCACTGTGCCAGTGGCACCAGAACCCCTACAAAAGTGGAATTCTCAATCACCTCTGGAGAATAATTCCTGGTCTCCTCCTCTGGACTTTATGGAAAGAAAGGAACAAGCGCATATTCAAGGATCAAAGTTCTCCACTAGAAATTATATGGGGCAACTTTTGCCATAACCTCCAGGAGACCTTGGCGATTGGCAACTGGACGCAGGATGACCTTCCCTCTACAGCTAATGAAAAGGCCATTTGGGCAAACTGGAATTTTCACCTCCCGCTGGGAACTCACTCCCCCACCCTGTATATGTGCAACAACAGTAGGAAGAACTCTTGGAACCCTCCCCCAAAAACACAATCAAACTCAATTTTGATGGTGCTTCCAAGGGCAATTCCGAAAATGCAGGATTTGGGGGTGTTTTCAGAGACTACAAAGGATCTCCAATTCTTATCTAGTTTGGGAAGATAGGTTGGGACACCAAAAACTCGGCAGAGCTGGAAAGGCTTTGGCAAGGGCTACTCCTATCCATGGATCTCAACCTCCAGCCCCTGGAAATTAAAGGGGACTCCAAAATTCTCATCAACATTGCCAAACAACTTCAAAATGGGAGTCATGCGAGGAAAATAGCCAAACGTTGGAGGCTTGAGGCCAGGATGGAGGCCATAGAACACCATCTCCACAACAATCAAGCCATTATCTTCAATCATAGCAAGAGGGATGGCAACAATGTTGTTGATCTCCTAGCTAACTTGGGGGTGGAAGCGAGACACACTATGCTTTCTGGCACAATTGACATTATTCAAAATCATGATCATGCCCAGGAATGCACCATGCTGGTTCAAAAAGATGCAACTCCCCCGGATGCGGGTGACTAATGCTGCGAATAACTTGATGGGATGGGGGTAGAGCAAGGCGGCACGACACCTGCCCACCCTGTACGAGGAGATAAATGCAAATTCGGGGAGGAGATCCTGGCATGCAAGCCATCATACTCCCCCGTCAAGTGATTCAGGTTCACTTTGCGCATCCACTGCTATGGTATCCTCCTCCGCACGCTGCTACCCGCAAGAGATTGCGGCCAGTTTCAAGATGGGGTTATCTATGCATTCGTGTTGAAGCATTGTGAGTCGTTGAGCTGGGCGCATACCCTCACCTCTGATCATCTCCTGATTCTCTCTGTTGGTCCCAGGCCTGTGATGAGAATGCTATGTTTGGGTTTCATTCTGGAGGTTCATAGGCTTGGTTATCATCTCCAGGACTCTGTTCAGGTTTCTGGCTTTGAGAGGTGGCTTCTGATCATTTCATTCATAGTTTCTGGCCCCTTGTTCATTTGCTCTGTCTTATGCACGGTCTTGGAAGGGGACAGGTGGGAGATTGAGAAGAACAAGTCCTCTCGTCTCTGTTGGTCCTCTCATCTCTGTTGGTCCTCTCCCGTATTTGTTGGTCCTCTCGGCTTTAATGTGGAGCCTGGTTGTAATCCTTCTTCCGCCCTTTCTACAATGGCTCATCTTCATCAGAGAATGGGGTGCCGCAGAGGCCAACCCCGACACGCCACTAGCAACTCCACTTCGGACTCGCCTGCCACCAGTGAACTGTTTACAGGTCGATATACAAGCATCTGTAGTGGGAGCGGAAGGCGTCACATCTCAAATCAATCCCGGGGGCCTCCATCTTCGACAGGGTCCGCCATTTTCACCTTTAATAGCTCTCTACATCAGCCTCGGATTAGCACCCACATATCTATGGTCTTCTATGAGACTACGCAAATGGAGGGTTCAGACACTCATACGGGAGGCTCGGGTGCTGCTGCTGGTCCTCCCCTTGCGTTCCAGCTTGGTATTGGTATGATGCCACAGCATGTTCGGGCTGAACTGGGTGCAGGCACACAGGGTACAGAGATGCTGCCTGTTGACCTCGGACCTTCTGTTCTGTTTGTTGCTCCTGTCGCTGATGAATCGGAATTCGGATGGTGCTGAATTGTGGAGAAATAGCCTGATGATTAGCCTACTCTCGCTGACGGTGGTCTACCGTTTTGGTCATGTTTTTGGCAATCCTCGGGCTAGTTTATTTTGGTAACTCGGCTATGGATATCCTCTGGTTTCTGATGTACGGGTCTCCATGTTTTTTGATGTATGGGTCTCCATGTGGTGGGTTCAACACTTGGTCATGTGTTTTTCTCTGGAATGATGCTTATGTTTTTTCTGGAATGATGGCTCTTATCACAGCAATGAACTGACTTCAGCCACTCTGTAAATATTTTTCCTCTTTTTAATAGAATTAAGCTTACTAAAAAAATAAATAAATAAATAAAATGATTGAATTTATGCTATGTGATCTATATTATGAAAAGTAAGAAAACTTTAGATAAAAATCACATTATCAATGTTTTGTCAACGGTTTCGAACCATCTAGTGTGGTTGAAACCATATGTGGTTCATCATCTCGTGTGGTTGAAACCATATGTGGTTCTTGGTCACGACAAGATAAGAACAAGTTCATGGTATCAAGTTAAATAGATGAAGAGAAAATATTTTAGTTGGTTAGATTTGACTAAATAAATAATATTATTAAAAATAATTTTTTCATGTAAATAAACTTAAAATAATATTTTAATATAAAGAAATAATGGTTAGAATATAATTGTTAATATTGAATTAAGGAAAATAATTAATCAAAAGAAAATCTTAATGAAAGTAATATGTAAAAATAAAAATGATATTTAGATCAAACATAAATAATCAAAATACTAAAACAATTAGTAAAATCAATATCATAATAAAAATAATATTTGAGTCAAACTTAAATAATCAAAACAATTAATCCTAAAAATTTAAAAGAAAATAAATAGTCAAACTTAACCAAAAATATCTGGTTGAAACTTAAATAATCAAAACAATAAATGAAAAATAATATTTTGGTCAAATTTAGATAATGGAAACAATTAATCCTAAAAAATTAAAACTAAATGAAATAATACATGGTAAAACTTAAAAAAAAAAATTCTTAATAATATTATTTATTTAGTCAAACTATATTATAACAACTAAAAAAAATTCTCTTCATATATTGAACTCATGCTTGTTCTTGATCTATTTAACTTGATGCTTGTTATTCATCTTCTCTTCATCTATTTAACTTGATGTTTGTTCTTCATTTAATCTTGACAATGAACCACACTAATAGTTCTAAACGAGTCGACAAAACTCTATTAATATGATTTTTATCTCAGAAAACATACACAAAACTATGATGTAATTTTTACCAAATTTTTTTTAACATATAAAACAATCCAACAACATCATAAACAAAACAAATAACCTTACAATCCAACAACTTCACAAACAAAACAAATAACCTTACAATTGGTACTAGTAAATTACAAATAACATTATAGTTTACCATTTTAAAATGTTTGAATATTTTTTAATTATGTAAATATAATCAATACCCTTAAGAACAGAGAGAATCTTCAAAATTTACTTATAATCTAGATTCCATAATACTTCGTGAAAATCATGTTGAAAAAACTATTATTTTTTCGAGCTAAATCCTCCTCTCTAAGTGTAGAGTTTGGAAAACTAACTAATAACGTTTTGGGTCTTTCCCGTTTTGGGTGTTTTGGGAAGTAACTAGTTCTTATGGAATAGTTAGGGTATGTAATAACTATTTACATGTGGGACCTCTAAAAAATTACTAATAAGTATTTTAGTGAATATTTGGAGTACGATGAATAGTTAGGGTATGTAATAATTATTTACATGTGCGACCTCGAAAAAATTACTAATAAGTATTTTAGTGAATTTTTGGAGTACGATGAATAGTTAGGGTATGTAATAACTATTTACATATGGGACATCGAAAAAATTACTAAGTATTTTAGTGAATATTTGGAGTACGATTAATAAAATAGAGTAAAAAAATTAAAAATTAAAAAATTAAAATTATTTTATATTCTATATAAATGAATTTTAGGAATAATTTTTTTTTGTTTTATTTTATTCCTCCGTGGAATGAATTATGGTATGTAATCAACTATTTACAAATCTCAGATTATTTGAAAATTCAAAATAAGTACTTTTTGGGGTAGGATTAACAAATAAAGTAAATCTTTTAAAAAATTTAATATAAAAAATTATTTTATATTATAATAAATTTTTTAGTATAATTAATAAATGAAATGCTTTTTTTAAAGAATATTTATTCTGTTTAATTTTATTTAAAATATACTAGGTGAATTCTAAAAAAATACTATATTTAACTTATAATGCAAAGTTTCCAAAGTTGTTTAAGATATGATATGAATTTTTACATTGTAATGCCCCGGAAAAATGTAAATATTTGGTTTACTGTGGTAAATACAAAATATTATTATATGTTTGAAATTTAATAATATTTGTTTTATTATGAGAGAAAAGAAATGTTTTCTTTTAAAAGCTCGTAACTTCTCAAGGAGGAAGTTTTCTCTTGGGAAAAAAAACAATTGTTGTGATTGCAACGCTAACTACCTCCCCTAAGTGGAAGAGTTTCCAGAGAAAATGAGGGGAGGGGAGGAAAATCTGCATTGTAGAGACAGGTAGAGAAAGAGAAAAGAGGCTAATTCTAATGATGATTAGATAGCCCTGCACAATGTGCAAGTAACTTGCGGAAGACTGTCGTCTAGCAAGTAAGCTAGGGGGGAGATTCTAGTCCTAAAAGATAAATCTCATGGTTGGGTGGTTGAGAGGCAGCAGGAGTCCTGGGCTCGAGTGAACCTTCAAGGAGATCTTTACCAGCCAAAAGAACCAGGTAAGTAAAGAAACCTCTGAGGGAAACTGTTGTGTGAACTTTATCACGTAACATACTTTTGTTAAAATTGTTGTGGAAGGCTTTCTCTACAGTGAACAGTAGAGGAATTCGAGAGGATAGATGGGTGTCCTCTCCTGTATATCTTTACAAATATATGAGTTAGTAGTCTGTGTAAGAGTTTTCTTTTTATTTATGAACTGGAAATAACTGCAAGAGAAGTCTGTAGATAACTAACCATAAACTATTTGTAGAGAGTTCAAAGAATATAGCAGACTCAGGTATAGCAAGAGACTATCATTGTAGAAGACAAGAATCCATATAGTTAATTAATAGAATGACCATATAAGAGCTCTTTCTTTAATTATTCCAAAACACAAAGAAATGCAGGAAAAATCTAGAGGGCAGATTCAAACCCTCAGAACACAATTAGCGGAGAGACAACTATGAAAGATTTTAAAGAAATTGCAGAGAGGCAAAGCAGTCTCGCATGAATATTGAATCTAAATCCAAAACCGTTTCTTTTCCTACATGCATGTAGCTATGTTAAATATCCGACAGTGAAGCAAATCCTATAGCTATTTTAACATTCGACATCGAAGTAAATCATGTAGCTATATTAAACATTCGATAGAGAAGCAAATCCTGTAGCTATATTAACATTCGACAGTGAAGTAAATCATTAAGCTATATTAACATTCAATGGTGAAGCAAAATATGATAAAAGTAAGAAAAAAAACATAACCAAAACTCTGAGGAGCAGATTAAAAGCATAAGAGGTTACGTGAAAGTTGTATGCTTGAGAGGATTAGCAGTACCATAAGGTTCAGACCCAAAAGCATATACCATATTCAACAAGGGCTATTAAACCAAATCCATCGTTAACCGTGCTAAAGATTGCGTACCCAGAAACCTCATAAAACACGCAGAATATACATGACAACATTTCTTGGAATCGAACTGTGCATTTGAATATACAGTAAACTTTAGAAAATTAAAACTTAAAGAGTCCTGAAGGAGATCGGATCATTATTTAGCATAAAGAGAAGCCTTAGGGTTCTGGTATATCTCGGCATGCATTTAAAAAATTTATCATACACCCTGGTCCCAAGGACCCTATCAGAAGTTGGAAAATACAAGAATGTACTCAACGAAAAAGAGAAACAGGAGTAAGCTACAATGGGTTCAACCTAGAAATTATATCCATAGCAGTTCCTATTTATAATGGATGAAATATATAGCATATCAGCAAAATTTAAAAACAAGCCTGAGGGCATGTCAAGTTGGATGGTGCGCCAGGATAACCAAGGCCATGGTTTTGAGAAATAACCAGGAAACAAATTCCATTAACCCTAGAAAGAGCCGCAGAGAAAACCCTGACTAGCGTTATAGAATTCGCCACCAATCTGATACAATAAAAGAAGTAGAAATCATAAACACTTGGGTCACAGGGTTTTGAAAAAAATGGAAGAACCCCTTCTTTTCAACGACCCAGAGTTTGCAACTCGCAACATATCTAGAAATAGAAACCCTTGGGAGAAAAATTCTAGGAAGCTTACCTGATAGCCAGCGCTGAAGGGGTAGAACCTGGGGAGCATTGTCCAAGACCTTTGGTGACTTCTGGAGGCCGGAAGCATGTCCCCTCAACCATAGGACAAAGGAAAAACAAAGAAACTATTAGATATTTGGATATAAAATATAATGATAACCTGAGAGAAAGGAAAATTCGAAGAATTTAAGAACTTTGCATTAATAAACCCTTACTAGAACACTACTGTTGCAAGAACCGGGTCGATTATAGTCCTGAGCTCGGCTGTGTCCATAGACCCTCTGGTTCATTCAGCACGAAGGAGTTTTGGACCATTCGATGCGAAGGAGTTCTGGACCATTCGGCGCGAAGGAGAAGAGGCGAAGCTAAAACAAAACCCTGTGCAAATGGATAGAGAGTCTCCACACTATTGGATAAACAAGGGTGGAGTACATCAAACTAAGCATAACCCTCGGATGGGCATAGATGCATCCACACCGTCAATGAGGGGAGAAGCCCGAGGGGCACGAAGTCAGAGTGTACGTTGGCCATACCTCATCACGTGGCAGAGCCGATGAAAAATAAATTTCCAAGCCAGACGTTAAGAGCAGACAGCGCTGACAGTTGATGGAAAAGGGGTGAGAGTACCCTGCATTAATGCCATCGTCAAAACTTCTATTGGAAAGTTTTTCCGTCAACACAACACAAATTCTCTGATATTACGTGAATGGTGTATTTGATATTTAATAGTTATGTAAAGTTAATATGTAAAATTTAATATGTAAGTTTGGGGCGCAACATTTGACTTATATGTAAAAAAAAAATTAACAAGGTAAGATTATATGAAGTAGGTGGGTACATTACAAGTGGTATCAGAGCCAAGTTTCAAAAATAGTGGCCTCTAGGAAATAAAACAGATAATTGTATTCATTTTATGTTTATCTCTATTGAGTAGTTAAAGAAAAACAGTTAATTCGTTGACCCTTCTTCTGTTACTTTTCTTATGTTAAGTACAGGAAAATAGAAGACTGTCAATATGAGAAGAGTAGACAGTGTTTCACATAGGTTTGTGGTGGGTTAGGGACCAGTAACCGGCCCTGAAAATAACCCATAATTATGGGTACAGCTTGGAGAGGAGGCTCGCAATACGAATCTTGCAATATTAGAGACAATGTAGGAGTTGAAAAATGAAATGGCCCGATTGCGGGAGGATAACGTGAGGTTAACCATGGAACATGAAAGGATCATAAAGAACCTATCTGACAAGTAGAAGCAGCAACCGTTGAATCCCAACGCTGAGTAGAAAAGGGTGTCGGATGAGCAGAATCACAACACAGAACCAAAAGAGTCAGAAGGAAGGGAGGAGGAATGATTTGATAATGCTTTTGAGCAACATAAATAAAAAAGGTAGCGGATAGAGTTGCAAGGGGAGTTCCGTAAGATCAAACTGCCACACTTTGATGGAGAACTGGAGGAAGAAGCCGAGGCGTGGTTGATTAATATGAACAAATACTTCCATCTATATGAATATAATCACAACCTCAAGGCACGGTTGGCCATTTTCCAATTACAGGGAAAAGCCACCCTATGGTGGGAAGAAGTTAAGATGGTAAGAGGAGTAAGTGAAGATAATATGACTTGGAAAATTTTCAAAAATACTTTAAGGAAAGATACCTGACCAAACAGTTTTATGACAAAAAAGAAAGAGAATTCCATGACCTGCGACTGGGACAGCAAACTATGGATGAATTTATCACTCATTTTACTTCATTGCTCCGTTATGTGCCTTATATCCAAGAGGAAAAGGCTAAGGTACAGAGGTTCATCAATAGTTTACCTTTTAACATGAGGGAAAGAATTGGGTTTGACAACCCAAAGACGATGAATGAGGTAATACGTAAAGCCTCGATTTTCTACCAGCAAAGCAAACAAAAGGGGGAAATCCTGGGTTAAAAGTGGGTTGATAGGAAAAGCAACAAATTGGCTAGAAATACTAAAGGAAATCGTGGTGGTGGTAACAAAGGATTTGCCAAGGGGAAAAGCAACAGAAATATACAGAAGAATCCGCTCAGATTAAAGCCACCCATTGAGTCCAGAACCAGCGAACAACCTGGAAAAATAGACAATGAAGGGACAACAAGGCCTCCAGTGCAACATTGGGGTTGTGGTGGACCACATTACGTAAAAAACTGCCTTCAATGAAAAGGAACCGAACAGGTTTCCCAGATCTATGAAGCATCTACAGTTGACGATATAAGACGGATTTTACCAAAGATTAATGTTGCCCTGGAAGATCGTCAAGTAGAATACCAGCCGACCATGGTGGAATTTGAAGGTAAGCTCTTAGACTTTGTTGTAACTGTTTTAATTGATCTCGGAGCTACGTTAAGTTATATTAGTCCTAAGGTTGTGGAGCATTGTAAACTGCAACCTGTTAAATTTAAGGACCCTTGGCTAGTATAGCTAGCAACAAGGGCAAAGAGACGAGTGCTTGCTAAGGTCAATAACTGCCCTTTAAAGATAGCAAGATAGCTAGTGATGGCAGATTTAAACGTGCTTCCCCTTGGTTCGTATGATGTACTGATTGGTATGGACTGGTTAGAAAACACTGGTCCATAATTAACTGTAAAACTAAGACTATCTGTTATGAAGATGAGCTTGGAGCAAAGTAAGAGATGCAAGGAATTAAGCGGCCAGTGCAGATTCGGCCAATAACAACCTCTTTGTTAGCAAAATGCATTAGGAAAGGATGTCAGGTTTATGCCATCCAAGTGGGTTATGGAAACTCGAAAAATAAAATAGCCACATTGGAAAACATTCCTGTGATACAAGAATTTGCTGATGTGTTTCCTGAAGAGATTCCTAGACTGCCACCGAAGAGAGACATAGATTTTACCATCGAATTAGTGTCAGGAGAAACCTCGGTGTCCCGAGCACCCTACAGAATGAGCACACCAGAATTGATAGAGTTAAAAATGCAATTAGAGGAGTTGTTAGACAAAAACTACATTCGCCCCAGTGTGTCACCTTTGCAAGCCCCGGTGTTGTTCGTTAAGAACAAAGACGGGACCCTTCGCATGTGTATGGATTATCGTCAATTGAATAAATTGACAATAAAAAATAAGTATCATCTACCCTGTATTGATGAAATTTTTGATCAAGTAAAAGAAGCAATGGTATTCTCAAAGATTGATTTGTGATCAGGGTATCACCAAATCAGAATTAAAGAAGAAGAGATAGCTAAAAATACTTTTAGAACACGGTATGGTCATTATGAGTTTGTGGTGTTACCATTTGGGTTAACCAACACCCCCGAAACCTTTATGTGTTTAATGAACAACATATTTCATCAGTATTTGGATAAGTTTGTGCTGATTTTTATTGATGACATACTGATATATTCCTGAACTATGGAGGAGCATAAGGATCACCTTAGATTGGTACTGCAAACCCTCCGAGAACACCAATTATACATCAATTTCAGCAAATGTGATCTCTTTAAGGAACAAATACAATATTTGGGGCATATAACCACTAAAGAAGGGATCGTGGTGGATCCCGAGAAAATAAACACCATAATGGAATGGTCAGTACTAAAGGATGTGGTAGACATCACATCCTTCATGGGACTAGCAGGTTATTACAGATGGTTTGTAGAAGGATTTTCAAGAGTAGCTTATCCAATCACTTCCTTACAGTTAATGGGAAGAACCTTTAGGTGGACCACGGAATGCCAAAAAAAAATTCAACAACTTAAGCATTTTCTCACCACCGCACCAATTTTAAGCATAGAAGATCCCAGTAAAGATTATGTGCTATGCACAGATGCAAGTAAGGAAGGAGTAGGAGGCGTGTTAATGCAAGAAGGGAAGGTAATTGCTTATGAGTCAAGAAAATTAAAAGAGCATGAGCATAAATATTTCGCTTATGATCTAGAGTTGGTAGCCGTCATTCATGCTTTAAAAATGTGGCGACATTATCTTATGGGAAGAAAATTTCTATTATTGACAGACCACCACAGTCTGACCAATTATTTTAGCTAGGCCACCTTAAATGCTAGGCAAGCACGGTGGGTGGATTTCTTAAGTGGTTTTAGTTTTGAGATCAAGCATTTGAAAGGGAAAGAGAACCAGGTGTCGGATGCTTTAAGTCAGAAATTACAATGTCTATATGAGATTTTTTGTAGTGAAGGGAAAAGCCCCTTCGAATGAATGATTAAAAAGGTAGTAGAACAAGATACCGCATATCAGCAAATAAAACAACAAGTTCAGCACCCAACCAGCAAGGATAAACAACCAAGTTATGCTTTGGATGCTGTTGGAATGCTGTATTACAAGAAAAGGTTGTATGTGCCCAATCAGAACACTATTAAAAACTTGATTTTGGATGAATATCATATAAGTCACTATGCTGGATACCCAGGATATCAGAAAATGATCACTGCACTCCAGAAAGAATATTATTGGCTAGGTATGAAGAAAGATGTTGCTGGATACTTGACATGTTGTTTGGAGTGCCAACAAATTAAAGCAGAACACCAACACCTTGCGGGCTTATTACAACCATTACTCGTTCCAAAATGGAAGTGGGAAACCATCTATATGGACTTCATAACGGGGTTTCTCAAGTCAAAGAGAAATAATGACTCCATCATGGTGGTGGTGGACAAGTTAAGTAAATCATCAAATTTTATACATGTGCAATCTACTTACAGAGCTGTGCAGATCGCCCATGTTTTTATGCAGAATATATTTAGGCTGCATGGGTTACGAAAGACAATAATTTCAGACCGTGATGTAAAATTTACATCAGTCTTTTGGAAAACATTATTTGAAGAATTGGGGACTCAGCTGAATTTCACTACAGCTTATCACCTTCAAACTGACAGACAAACTGAATGGGTGAACTAGATGGTGGAAGACATGTTAAGAGCATATGTAATGTAGCAACCAACCAAGTGGGAAGATTATCTGCACTTGGTCGAGTTCGCGTACAACAATGGCTATCATACATCATTGCAAATGAGCCCATTTGAAGTATTGTATGGGCAGAAGTGTCGCACACCCCCAAGCTAGGGTGGATTGGAAGACAAATTGATGTTAGGACCCGAAATGCTTAAGGAAATGGAAGAAATGGTTAAGAAGGTACAGTCCAATCTAAAGGTAGCTCAGGATAGGCAAAAGAACTTTGTCGAGCAAAAAAGGAAGTTTAAGGACCATCAAGTCGGTGATCATGTATATGTGAGAATTCGAGAAAAAAAGAGCACATTACAATGGAGCGGGTGCGTTAAGTTGGCACCTCGATTTTTTCGACCTTTTCAGGTCTTAGCAAGAATTGGGCTGGTAGCATACCAGCTCACTCTGCCGAGTCATATATGGGTACACAACATCTTTCATGTTTCTGTGTTAAAAAAATATGTTTATGATCCTAAGCATGTAATCAGCTGGCAGGATATACAGGTAAGGAATAATTCTAGTAGATCAATGTAAATGAGTTTAAAAAAAATAACTCATTTAAGATGTTGCATGTTTTAGGTCGAGTCGGAAGGAGAAATCTTGGTCGAGCCGCTGAACATCCTCGACCGGAGAGAAGTAATGCTATGGAAACGGGCTATTACCTAAGTTAAAGTGTAGTGGAAGCACTTTGGGCTTGATGAGGCCACCTAGGAAGATGAAGAGCTCATATAAAAAGCTTATCCAAGGTTGTTCATGGCCAAAAGACATCAGGACGATGTCCAATTTCAAGAGGGGGAGATGTAATGCCCCGGGAAAAATGTAAATATTTGGTTTACTATGGTAAATACAAACTGAATCTGATATTATTATCCGTTTGAAATTTAATAATATTTGTTGTATTATGAGAGAAAAGAAATGTTTTCTTTTAAAAGATGGTAACTTCTCAAGGAGGAAGTTTTCTCTTGGGAAAAAAATAGTTGCTGTGATTGCAACCCTAACTACCTCCCCTACCTGGAAGAGTTTCCAGAGAAAAGGAGGGGAGGGGAGGAAAATATGCGCTATAGGGACAAGTAGAGAAAGAGAAAAGAGGCTAAGTCTGGTGATGATCAGATAGCTCTGCACAATGCGCAAGTAACTTGCAGAAGACTGTTGTCTAGCAAGTAAGCTAGGGGGGAGATTCTGGTCCTGAAATACGAATCTCATGGCAAGAACTAGGTCGATTACAGTCTTGAGCTCGGCGGTGTCCATAGACCTTCTGGTTCATTCGACACGAAGGAGAAGAGGCAGAGCTGAAACAAAACCCTGTGCAAATGGATAAAGAGTCTCCACGCTGTCGAATAAACAAGGGTGGAGTACATCGAACTAAGCACAACCCACAACCCTCAGATGGGCGTAGATGCATCCACAACATTGATGAGGGGAGAAGCACGAGGGGCGCGAAGTCAGAGTGTACGCTGGCCATACCCCATCATGTGACAGAGCCGGTGAACAATAAATTTCCAAGCCAAATGTTAAGAGCAGACAGCGCTGACAGCTGACGGCAAAGGGGTGAGAGTACCCAACATTAATGCCATCATCAAAACTTCTATCGGAAATTTTTTCTGTCAACACAAAACAAATTCTCTGATATTACATGAATGGCGTATTTGATATTCAATAGTCATGTAAAGTTAATATCTAAAATTTAATATGCAAGTTTGGAGCTGAAAATTTGATTTATATATAAAAAATAAAATAAAAAAATTAACGAAGTAAAATTATATGAAGTAGATGGGTACATTACATACATTAATAGTGTATTTAAGTGATAAACAGTCACAATATTACTAAAATTTGCAAAATCTCTTATCATACTTTAACTAAACCTTAATATGAATATAAAATTACTTAAAAATACAATATTTTTTCAAAATTTATTAAATATATATTTTTATTTAACTAACCCTAATAATTTAAAATTTGAAATTGTTTAATTTGATATAAGTATTTTAACTTCATGAAATAGATGAAAATTATAAACCCTTGCATCTCCCGTCCAGCCAACAAGCAGAAATCGATAAATAAGAATGAGATTGATTTTATTATGTTTCTCATCGTTCCCACCCGAAGAAAGAACCAACCTGCAATCACTAACACTTCATCTAACATATTCTTTGGTATAGGAGAAAATTTATATAATATAATAAAAATAATGTTAACAATGATATGTTTTTTTTCAATATCAATAAAGTGTATTTAATAAGGTTTGTATTCCCATGTACTTCTATTTTAAAGTATGCATGATATAATGTTAATATCTTTGAAGTAGTTGTAAATTTACCATGAAGATTAGAAATTTCAATAATAATAGGAAAACTCTTTTTCCATCTATGAATCAATATGAACAAGAGCCATTAGGTGGCTTGTCAATGTGTTTTATTTCAATAATAATTTAATAGGAAAACATACATCTTTTCCATCTATGAATCAATATGAACAAGAGCACATTAGGGGGCTTGTAATGTGTTTTTTTTTGTATAGATGAAAATTTGTGTATTTTATTATTTTTTTTGGCCGTATATATAAGTTTGATATATATTAAGTTTGTTATTATGATTTGGGTGATTGGTGAGAATGGAGCAGTAATATATCTATTATATTATTTTTTAAATAAATGTTTTTTAACATTTTAATTAATTAATAATAAACAAAAAATTAATAACAATAAAAAATAAATTAATTGATTTCATCAAATTAAATTTGATTGTATATATTAGTTCTAATGACATTGATGATTGTATTTATTAGTTCTGAATGCATGATTAGGAGGAATGTTTTGAGTGGAAATTATTTCTAATTACATTTAGTGCATCACTATAACATATTGATACCAATTAAAACATTAAAGGGATCAACTAGATAACCATTAATAAGATTATAAAGTCCTAGGATCTCTTCCAAAAGGTAATTAAAAATACTTCTAATTAATCCCTCAATAATTCCAAGGGTTATCACTAGCAGAAGATCAGTAGTTCTATAGGAAATTTTTACTGAGCTAATATCAAACATTATCATACCCTCATTTCCAAAGAGTCCACATTTTCTCGTTTCATAGAAGTCTTTGACTTCCTTCAAAACCACCACGACCACTGCTATAGTGAATAATGTTCTCCAAAGAAGAGCACTATGCCACCTGAAGAACAAAAAATTGTCAGATCATTTACCAACACAATTTAGTAACCTAATGCAACCTACCAATCTTTTGTTAAGAAGATGGAATAGACCATTAGAATCATGAGAAAATATATATTTTTTAAATCATTCAAAAGGTAGTAACAGACTCAAAGCAACGAAATGATCAACACCGTAAAGATTGAAAAATCCAAACACTTCTATCTTGAAACAATTTCCTCTTTAAGCATCTTGCCTATGACTTGAACCTTGATGAAGCAAGTGAACATATTCTCACTTTTAACACTCCATCAAGCCCCTCCATAATTATTTAAACAAGGTAAACAACAGTTATTATTACCATGATGGTACTTCTTTAAGGGCAAAGATAACACAACCCAAAGGGGCACGAAATGTAGCCGCAACTCTTGCAGAAGAACCACATGTTATGAGATCACATCTATCTCTATCATTTTTTAAATACTGCAGCCATATCCATGTGAAATGGTACCGTTTGGAGCCCCCATACATCAACAATGATGTCATGCATGCACCAGTATGCACAAGAAGTCCCTCCTTACCTACATCTAAGGAACCAAAGACTACAAAAATGCTACCTAAAATCTACATATGAAAAATTCCATTGACATTTCTTATTACATATCATTTTCTCAATGTGGTAAGAATGCAGATAGACAGACAAAAATTGAGTGATACATGTTGAATGAGGTATGATAGACTCTCTATTGACATAAGTGTTAAGTGTTCAAAAATAGAGAAGAAGGTTTCAAACTCATATAACCCAATCATGATTGTAGAAAGATTTGTTATAAAATCAAAAAGGAAAAAAATATCTTCTTATACTTGATAATTACTTGTGATGTTCTTGATTTGTTATTACAATTCTTTGTATCTTCTTTCTTTTAGTTCATCAATAAATTACCAAAGCGATAACACATAAAACATTGGACACGAGATGTAGGAACTATGCCTAGGAAAAAGCCCCCTTGAGGGGAAAACCCAGTCAAAATTCTCTTCCTTTCAATAGTATTTTTTGAGACTCTTCACTGTAGACAAAGACCAGACTTTCCCTCCACACCAAGTTAGCCTCCTAGATCTTCAAACTCTCTTCCAACAACTTCGACTATGTAGCAACTTCCACCATCAAGCAACTTCTGACGTTCGGCAACTTCCTGTATCAACAAAACTTGGAATACTTCAATCTCCCAATCTAAGACATGAAACAGAGGAAGAGAGGCACAAAATTTTTGTTTTTCTTCTTCTCCTTAGACTATGTTAAACAACATTTTGTCACTGTCCTTGTACTCCCCATTCCTTGATCCTGAAGGACGTCTACAGTGAACCCTACATGATTTCCCTTCATGAATAAACTCCCATTGTGTTCCTCTTCATGATCAGAACAATTTCCTTTTGCATCGTTTCCCAAAAATATTTTTTTTTTCCCACTTTACAAGACCGATGCTAATGACTCGTGTCCTCCTCCCACTAATATGTAGGGTTTAAACTGTCCCTAGCACTGACCGAAGCGACTGAGCCTTGTTCAAGTCACGTTGATCCTCTTTTGGGAAGTTTTCTAAATAAGGAGTCGAAGCTTCCAACTCTAGAAACTTCGTAACAAAAGTCTAGTAAATGGCTGGGTTGGATGGAGTTGAGGATGTCATTTTGGGCTCCTTTCACCTATTAGGATGGTACTACCTCAAGAGATAAGACCTTCTCCCATGAGAAGAGGAACCATATCCCATCCATTCATGCTATATAAACCTCCCCTTTTCCCAAGCACAAGCTAGTGTTAGGTGTTAATATTGGTGTGCGAGTGCTAATTAAGCTTGGAGTAATCAGCATGTAATTCATAGTTGTAGATCTCTAGTGGTGTGTGAGGGAGAAGTTTGAATTTGGTTTAGTGTGAATAATAAAGGGAGGAGCCTTAAGAATATCATTGTCGAGGCCACCATGGAATGCTAGCGGAAGTGTGTGGGAACCTCATTTTGTTGGAGGAGAACAGCAACGTCAAGACAGCAGTTGTAGTCTCTTCTTGATTTAATATATATGCAACTATCGATTGATTACCTACATAATGTGTCACCTCACATGTTTATGGCTTAATGCTTCTTAACTTGTTAAGTAGGTCGAATTACAATTTGTCTATTATCATGGTTGTTGTTTGCTATTGTTTACTTGTTTCAGGTGTTTGAAGAAGGAAATGAGAGATAACTGGAGCGAGAAAGCAAGGTCATCACCAAATAGGATAAGCATACTAAGAGGTAGGCCCTCTTAATTGGTTATAACCTAAGGAAATCTTCCATATAATGTCTTGTATGTGGCTAGATCCACTATCGGGCTAGAGGAATTATTTGTGTCCACACTGAGAATTTTACTTCACCATAAATTGGTGACTCTACTAGGGATTGAACCCTGAATCTACTTCAACTCTTGGTCACCAATGATGAATATTTCTCGATCTATGTCCAGAGACTAATTAGGTATGGAAGTAGTTTAGGTTGAGCTTACATCCTTGGTGTGAGAAAGAACTTGAGGATCCCACAGTTCCTCAAGGCATCTAAGCAGTTTGGATCATTCATTGCTTGAGTGTCCACATCTTCGTGCTCACGTTTTTACCAGTCTACCATATTCCATGATTATTTCGAGCAAAAACCATGTATTCAAGTCAATAATCATTTTTGGCAAGTAAAATTTGGATTCAAATGGTGGATTTTAGTGGAAAATGGCTTTTTCTTTGTTCACAGTGCCGGCACACCTATTGTAAAAACAATTGTGCCAATGATGCAGTTGTGCATTTTGGTAACCCTTGGCCGGCATGATTTTGTGCCCAGAAATTCCATCGACCGAGGGAGAAATGTTTTTTCCAAAACCTCCCTCAAAATCCAAAAAATGGATAAAAATAAGAATAAACAGTATGAAAATGGAGATTAGGGACTTGGCTCTTACCTGCAACTAGCGACTCGGCGAATGACCTTCCTGATCTCCCGCAATCTGCTCCAGAAAAAATAGGGCAAAAGTGGGTGAAACATTTTTCACAACAATCTAAAATGGTAAATGGTAAAAAATATTTACTTTTCTCTCCTTTTCTTCAGTTTTTCATGAAATATTAGGGTTTTTAAGTATTTTTTACCTCTTTTGCCTCAAGAATTGGATAATGCACTTTACCTTTTTTGTGCAGCAACAGCTGATGAATGCTTGACGATGGTGCCAAGTCACGTTTCAACTCTTTTCTCGACTCGTAAAACTCAAATGAAAAGCTTATCGAGTAGTTTTCCCTTTTGACTTGTAAAAGAGAATAAAATTGGTGGTTCGCTTTCAAGCTCTTTTCCGACCCTTTAAACACAAAAAGGTTATTGAGCTCTTTTTGTTTTGAATTCATTAACAGATGCGAAATGTTGTGTGCCTAGTATACGCTTACCCTTTTTTTCAGTTTGGGATGAACAAATTACGAAAAATGTATTCCTTGACTAAAGTGATCAAGCGATTCTCTCAAACATTATTTTCTACCTTTTTGGGTTCGAGAGACACAAATATATGAAAAGGGACCATGTGGAGTTTTCTTTTCTGTGTACTTTTTAAACTCTCTAAACATGGAAAGGATATCGAGTTGCACCTTTGTCGAACTTCTTAAAATATTAAATGAAATCAGATTCATCACCATGATGAACATGAGCTTCTATTTCCTAGGGCTCGTTAAACCTACTAAGTCGGATTCATCTAAAGGATGAACTTACAGTGAAAGAATATGTTATACCCCTCAAGCTTGCGATTCAAAAAAAATATTGGGGTTCTTGCCAAGAATTGTGGGGTATAATTTGGAAATCTAATTTGTTGTGTCGACAACTCACTCTTGAACATGACACTTTCTTCTTTGTGTCGGGTTGGGATATCCTCCTTTTTATCATTGACCTTCCTAGGTTGGACTATTTATTTTTTCTTTCCATTTGATATCTATCATGTTATCATGACCACCGATCCTATGGATCCAAAAGTTGTCAAACATCTAGTTGTGTCGTCGATATGTTCAAGATTGTCCTTCTGCAATTACACATACCCCTGATTTCCTGTATCATCCAAAATAGTTTTTCATCCCTTTGTCTCGTGTCGATGATGTGGGATACATTATGGCCCTCCTTTAACACACATTCTTCCTGTCAAATTTAGCTCATTATCTAGGAAGTTGACCAAGAGAATCCCTTCTAGTACCTTAGAGCTTGCATGCCCTAATGGCAAGTTCTTCACACTCGATGACAAGTTCACATCATTGGCTTTCAATTGAGTGATTTCACAGGGTTTTATTGTATTTCCTTTATTCACATTCCGTGAATTGTGTTGATATTACCTCAAGGACCATTTTCATTATTGGTGGTTTCTCTTGCGCTTGTTAACAATTTACATCATCGGATGGTAATCAAGCGATTTTCTAGCATGTTTGACATCAACACATCTATTCACATGTTATAATTTGTACTTTGATCAGGTCGTGTTGGAGCACAAGACCCTGGGCTCGTATTACAAAAGTCCATGTTATAAGGTGACGTGACATGATCATGGTGATATACATGTCTCTTTCAGATGGATGGATGCAACCATACTTTGGTTTCGCTATGATCTTCTTTATCGGATCGTTGCGCCCATACCTGGATCCATTTGCATGATCTTTCCCTGGATGGTTGTGTCCATACCATGATTCATCTATTGTTTGATAGAGTTTTCAATTATGTATATGTATCTGTACTTACTTGCACATTTTCCGATGGCAGACTCTAGTTCCTTATACTAGTTCATAAAGAATTTCATCCCTCACTCTAGTTAGGCCTTCACGCTTTAGGGGGCATCAGTTACACACTGTACTCCCCATTCCTTGATCCTGAAGGACCTCTAAAGTGAACCCTACATGCTTTCCTTCATGAATAAACTCCCATTGTGTCCCTCTCCATGAGCATAACAATTCCCTTTTGCATCATTTCCCAAAAATCTTTTGTTTTTCCCAGTTTACAAGACCGGTGCTAATGACCCATCTCCTCCTGGCGTTGATATGAAGGGATTAAAATTGTCCCTAGTTCCTACCAGAGTGATTGAGCCTTGTTTTAGTCACGTCGATCCTCTTTTGGAAATTTTTCTAAATAATGAGCTGAAGCTTCCATCTCTAGAAGCTTCATAACAGAAGTCTGATAAATGGTTGCGCTGGATGGAGTTGACGATGTTAGTTTGGGCTCCTTTCCACTATTAGGATGGAACTACCTCAAGAGATAATACCTTCTCACATGAGAATAGGAACCATCTTCCATCCATTCATGTTATATAAACCTCCCTTTTCCCAAGCACAAGCTAGTGTTAGGTGCTAATGTTGGTGTGCTAGCTCTAATTAAGTTTGGAATAATCAACAAGTTTTTCATAGTTGTAGATCTCTAGTTTTGTGTGAGGGAGAAGTGTGAATTTGGTTTAGTGTGAAGACTTAATGGAAGAGCCTTAAGAACATCATTTTTGAGGCCACCATGGAATGCTAATGGAAGTGTGTGGGAACCTAGTTTTGTTGGAGCAGAACAACAACGTCAAGACAACGGTTGTAATCTCTTCTTGATTTAATATATATGCAACTATCGATTGACTTCCTACATAATTTTTCATCTCACATGTTTATGGATTATGATTCTTGACTTGTTAAGTAGGTTGAATTACAATTTGTCTATTATCATGATTGTTGTTTGTTGTTGTTTGCTTGTTTTAGTTGTTTGAAGAAGGAAATAGGAGTTAGATGGATTGAGCAAGCAAGGTCATCACCAAACGGGATAAGCGTACTAAGAGGTAGGCCCTCTTCATTGGTTGTAACCTAAGGAAATCTTCCATAGAGTGTCTTGTTTAGGGCTAGACCCGCTATTGAGCTAGAGGAATTGTTTGTGTCCGCACTTAGAATTTTACTTCACCACAGAATCCACCAAACTCACACTTATATTGGCTTCCTAGCTTTGTACTTCACACTTCCTCCAACTTCAAGAGATATCATAATTCTTGTGAGATAGTGTGTTCCAAATGAATTTTACTTGCTTGTATTTATAAGCTCCATGTGAGGTTGAATTAGTGTCCTTAGTCTGACCTGATCTCTTGTAGGCCAACTTGATGTGGAGGACACATAAATTACATTTGACTCAATACTTAACCCTTTTACATGATTTAAAATCCCAAGAAGGGTCTCTTTAAAATTACAATGAATATATTGACTCAGAATAAATCCTATAAGTACTTAATGGGGACCTTGACCTAAAATATGGTGACCCAATCATGAAACCCATGCTTTAATAAGTCACAATAATAATAATAATAATTCATTTCTTTTTTCTTCTGACAACTATATTACAAGATGACTCAAATACATTAAATGAAGACAAAACCTAGTTACATTTTCCAACACTTCCTCTTACGTAGAAAAGGTATTCATCATATACAAGTACAATGAAGATCTCAACTATATGAACCATGAAGAGCTTTAGGCACCAAAATTCCATGGACTAGATTCCTGATTGGGGTAATCTATCCATTATTTTCTCAACCATTTAGGCACCACAATGCCACATACTAGATTCCTCACTAGGGAAATTTATCCATTGGTCTCTCAACAATTTAGGCACTGCAATGCCACGAACTAGATTCTTGACCAGGTCAATGTATCTCAGTGGGACCAATATTGGCTTAAGCTTTCAACCCCTCTAGTTACCATCAAGCTTACTTGCTAGCAATCGACATAGAAATCTAGGTGCATGTTAGATCTCAATGACCAACACCAATCTTCCAACTTCAGGAGCCATACATCAACACAAAGTGTTGGCCATTTGTCATACTAGGAAATTTCACTCACAATCCCTCATCACCCCTTGATCCAGCAGATCAAGGACAACGAATATCTCCTGATCAAACTGATCCTTAGCCTGAATGCTATCAAAACCTTTGAGAGATTTAGCTGTATAAACACAACCCCAATCATTAATACACTTTCACATGTACATAATCAAATACAAACCTCTGGGGTCTTCCAGAAAACTTGATGTTGCTTCCCAACTTTTCATAGTAGGAACATCAACATAATATTTGGAAAAATATTCTTGAATCATAAACCTTCCTTCCTCCTTCATATACAAAAACACATTCTTCAGCAACACCTCAAAGTGCATTCTCCAATTTCCCTATCCTACTAATGGCCTTCACTAAAACTTATGGTTGTTAGTCCTGGTCTAGTGCATGACACATGAAGTAGAGAATCATATTTTTCACTACCTCTTAAACAGAGAGGATCTAATTATTCCTATACAAGGAATACTCTCAAGCATCCTCTTATAATTTGTATATTCCTTCCATTCAATATCCCTCTTATCCTAGGGAGATTTCATCCAGAATCCCTCTTAAATTAGGGACTTCTACTTCTTCTTTATGACATCAGAGAATTGTTCATGGCTTCCATCCTTCTCATCAGAGTCATTGATATATTATGCTTATCACATAAATTTTATTTACGATCATGTTCACCAACTTGAAGATGATGTATCTGAACAACGTAGATAGCAAGCACAACCAAAATTATAGAAGCATGAAGTTAGCCATATCAAAATCTTATAACAACGGAAGAATTTAGAATTTATACATATTAGATGTCAAGTCTTAATTACAAACACGAGACATATAGTCTTCAATATCTTGCTAGGGAATTTTTCATAAACCCTAGAATACATCATAACAATTTCATTACATCAAGGGTTTCAATGTTTCTTCCAAAGGTATGACACACATTACTACAACATATAAAAAGCCCTAGAAAAAATTCAAACAAATATAGATCTACAAGGAATATAACAACTTTCAAAGTTCATATGTTAGACTTTCCACTAAGGATTCATACAAATCCAAGATTTTATACAAAATAATCAATCAAAACCAACCACAACTTAGTCATTAACATGAGAATACTCAACTAGGGTTAGTTGCAATCCATATATTTTCAATCAAACATCAATCAAACTCATATCTTAACAATCTTACACAAATCTCAAATTATCATATTGTCATCACACATCATAGCTTTCTACTTCTACTAAGTCTTAACTCAAAAACCCTCGAATTTCATTTTCAAAATCTAAAAAACCATTATATAAATAGATAGATTATTATCTCACGCATACTAGAGAATTTAACTACTACTAGGGTTTAGCTGCAAAACCCCTAGATTTCCAGATATCATCATCCTAGATATCATACAATGACTTATATTAAATCCTAAGACTTATGACCATCAATAACTAGGTCAACACACATCTAGGAATTCAGTATCATGCATAAGCATATAATTAATACATATAGAAGCCTAGACCAAGCTAGATTTTCAACCAAATGTGTGTGTGTGTGTGTGTATATATATATATATATATATACCTAGGGTTTCATTCCTAGAATCTTGCTTTCAAATAAATAACCAAGGTTTTACTTATAAGTGCAACCAAACCCTAAAGATCTAGTGTTTAATAACACAGTAAAGCAGACCCCGCTATTCCAAAATTTTAAAGGTTCAAGATCTCAACCAAACATCATTTAACCTTAACAAGCTAATATTTAATGATCATACTAAAATCCTAGACATGACATCCTAAAAAAAAAATTCAAATAGAATTTCACAATAACCCTAAGCAGACTATGGTTTCACACATTGTCAGCCGACCCTTAGGTTAGGGTTTTCCAGAGAACCTATTTAGGATTCTATAAAATTAGTTAGTAATAGGAGTGGGGTAGATTTATCAAGCGATGAGTCACCCAGAAAAAGAATCAATATGATTCAATATAGCTAGACACAACATTCTTGGTAATAGATTGTCAAATAAATGAACCTTTTATATAAAGAAATCAATATATTGTAGTTTAAGGCATACCTTTGTTTCTTTACAAACTTTATCTTGGGTATCTCTCTTCGGACTCCTTAAGGATATAACATATGTCTTCCTAATCAAGGAAATAAAGGGAGAATGGTGATTAGTATTTATATAATAAAAAATTAAACAAGTACATGAAACCAAAAACTGAAAGGAAATGAGATACTTATATTTGGGAGTTTTTGGGGCCCCCATACAAAGCTTTAGGGATACCTATAAACTTATAAAAGAAAAGAAAAATTCTTTTCCAAAAACATGTTAAAACCTATAAATTCTAAACATACAAAATATAATATCTAAGGCTAAAAGAAAAGGACTTAATAGTGTAAGTCCCTTATATCAGATTCTTTGTGTTTTTCTTTATTTGAGTCTCTTTCCTCAGCAATGTTAGCATGATCTCTATCTCTCTTCTTATTCTCTGGATTATCGGGACAATCAATTGTATAGTGACCCTTATTATGACATTGATATCATTCTATCTTGGACATGCCAACATTCTTCCTTGGTCCTTTCAATTTCCTTCCTTTGTGTTGAGAAATGTAAATTAACTAAGATATGGAGCTATTGTGGATTCACAAATATTACAACAATTAGAATTAAAATGTGAAAAGAAAGAGTCATAGAAGAGCTCCTTAAAATCAAATCCATATTATTGAAAGGACAATCGAGAGGTGAAAGAGTTTATGTATGTTTTGTATTTGGAGACACAACATTAAAAAATTATCTTACTGTCAAGTGGAATCTAAAATATTTATTAATATAATCTTAAAACACGAGAAACATAGATTCTACTAATAAAATCAATATTTGGAGAATGTATCAATCTCTTAGAAAAATCATGGAGAACAAGACATAGAAATAGATTAGATTCAACTATAAACCTGATAATGAGAGTTCATAACGGTCCTCAGGGATGCAAAAAACACCAAAATGGAGCCCTCCCCTTGAAAAAGAGAAAAAAAACACAATAATGGGCAAAGACTCCTTCAACATTTGTATCTAATATGAATGAAGTTGAAATATAGGCAAATGCATTTGCAAATAAATACCAATGTGTGATGATGCTAACAATGAAGAAATGGAACAAAGCCTCTCTAACAAGAGATAAAATTATGCAGAATCAATAGCATCTTTAAAATGTACATCTAAGGGGAAAGTGGCTTCAATTTTACTTTTTACCTTCGATAAATGTTCTAAAAGAAGAAAATGAAGTACTGCACATCAAAAAGAAAATGTCCTTCCTCTATCAAGATCTTTATTTTATAACCAAAGAAAGCTATCAACAATTGTGAAAATTTATTTGAAAGGTCTTATATATTTCTCTACAAATTCACAAAGATGGACAAGCAGGAATACTTCTCGTTGTAATCATAATCATAATCATAATTCAATAAAGTAATAATCTAAGGGGTTAGTTCAACTGGTTGTTGTAATTTGGCTGTGCATTTGGCTAGTTCTATGCCAGCACATGCCCAATTCAAATTCCCTTCAGTTAGGAACACTAATTTACACCAATGTGTTAACTAACAATGCCATCCAGCAAATATGGGAAGCATCCCTTAGGTTTCCCCCTGATTTTTCCTTGAAAAAAAAACTATCATAAAAAACAGAAACATAAATTCTCTTTCATTACTTATGCATAGTTAGAGTGAAATACTAGAGTCATTCATTCCTTGCTTAGTTAGAGAGAAAATACTAGAAGATCTCAAATTGTCATAGTGGGAATCCATAATTTATATTAATTAATCTATACATTCAAAATGACCAAATGCATAAATTTCACTCCTCAAGGTGGGATTCATAGCACCCATAAATCTCTCTTTGATTTGAGAGACACAAAACAATAACACAAATCCCAAACCATTGCCATAGATAGAATCCAAATCCTCTATTAAACACTTTGCAAGATTGATAGTTATTCAACGAGAAGAAAATCTTAGTTTTGAAACCATGCACATGCAATTGTGGGCAAGCTAATAGTGCTTATGGATGCTAAAGGCAACAAACTAATGTCCGCACTCTGGGTACAAAGAGAGAAGAGAGAATTGAAAGAATTAAGAGAAGGAAAAGAGACTAAACAACTAACTGTGACGTAGGAGCTTCCTTCAATATCTACATTTGGTAGGACTAAGGTGAAAATATCCACCAATGTATTTGAGCTTGATGAGAAAATAATTGTTGATCTTTAGAGGAAAGAAACAACTGCAGGGTAGTTTAGGGAGGAGCCAAAAAAATAGGTTTCATTCAAGACCTTTACTTTCATTTATATATGTGCATTGAGTGAATGATGATAGGAAAGAAAATGAAAAATCATACTTGTTGATAAGGAATTTCTTCAAAATTTACATCTACTAGTGAAAAGGTATCAAGCTCTATATCTTCATCATCCTTTGGAAGCTCTCTAAACATGTCCAATACTTGAACCATAGTAGGTCTACACCAATGATGATAATATAAGCATTCACAAGCAATTATAATATGTTGAAGTACATCCACTTCCAAGAGTGGATCTTTCATTAGGCCTGAATAAAAGATGTAGTAGATTTTACCTAAAAATTTATTAAAAGTGAAAATATACCTAATAACTTTAAATAATCCCAAAATAAATACAAGAAAAATGTATAAAAACTTTAGATATTTATTAATATCAAACACTTAAGTTAGGGTAACACCATAGAACTACTCCTTAAGGAAGGATATCACTTCACAAGCCATATGTTTGTCAATACAAAAAATATTTGACATCACTCAATAGAGAGTCTCTAGCATCTATATAAGCTTCATACATACAATACCATAGGTCTGTCAATATCATTTATCTAATACTATGGGCTTATCACATTATTTCCTAACTACTTGTGGTCCTTTACATTATGCGGGTTAACCATTTTATTAATTAACTATGGCCAATTTATTTATTATACTTACATCTCATTTATACCTTGGGTACTTCCCTCTCTACCCCATATCATCCCCCCTAGGTATACTACATTCCATCCCCCTTAAACATGTTTCGTCCCTGAAACATGAGAATACCACAAATAATAAGATCTACTCAAAAGAGTAGTCCACTGGTACCATGCATGTGCATCTAGCCATCCCAGAGAAAGGTGAACAATCGATCTAGCCTCTATGTTAATGTGTTGTGGGTGGATCCCCTCGCCTCTCTATGTGTCATCGAGGGGTTGTCTACCTTGTTGTAAGTCTTTTCCACCTTGCTGGTTGTTGTCTTTCTGGGTGGTGCGGGTGGTGATATGCTGAAGTTTTAAATGATGGATTATCTTTCTTCAACTTAGTACTTGATGAAGCCTGAGTGGTATTAGGTTCCTTTTGTCGTCCCTGTTTGTGTTTTTTGTCTTCCATTATTACTTCCACCATCGATTCCTCCTCTGTTGTGTCTCCACCTATAGAGTTCATTGCTTGGTCTTTCTTGGACTCCACCTGTTTACTGATGGAAATATCATGTAGTGTAAATTTCTTCTTTTTATACCGTAACTTCAGAAATTTCTTCTGTGCATCAATATTTATAGTACCCACGGATTCCATTTAAGGGTTTCCGAAAACAATATCCACATCAACCATATCTAAAGTATAAAATAAGAATGCAACACATACTTATCGAGAGAAATATTCAAATATTTATAAGTTTTCACCTCCTCATTATCAACTTGTGTGTTTTCCATTTGTTTTGTTGGGACTTGTAATCTTTTAGCCAAATGAACATTAATAAAATTATGCTTGCAACTAGGATTGGTAGACACAATGGTCTTTACTTTCTGAATATGTCCATGAACATTTAATAAGGAGATACCAACAGAGAATAACCTTTTATGTTTCTCATTCCAATTTTCTAGCATGAGACTATTTGTCCAAAATGATTTTTTCAATTTCTTTATTAGGAAGGCGCCTCGCTAACTTATCAAGTGAGAACCACCATTTAACAACCTCATCAGGCAGTTCTGTCCCTACGACTGCTATTCAATATTTCAATCGTGACTTGTTATCTTATATAAATTCTTTAATAATGGGAACATCATCACACCCTGTAAAAATCATCTCAGTAGAAGCCATGAAGTGGAATGCCGGTTTTGAAAAAAAATACCTACTTTATGTGGAAAATGTAAAATGGACACAACTTAGTCAATATGGCTCAGAATCCTTATTTTAGCCTGTTTTCATAAATGGAACGTGCATTCTTCACCTTCTTATGTGATTGAAATCCTGATCTGGGCACTCTGGAAACTCAAATTTCACACCACAACTTTCCTGTTGTCACAAAAAATCTTGAAAAACAATTGATTTTAAGCTAGCAATATCTCCCTCATTCAGAGTCTGATTCGGTTGATTTTTTTCTTTAATTGGGTTATTTTTAAAGAGGATATCATATGTATAATTATTTTTTCAAAATTTCGTACACAAAATGCAAAATTTTACTAGAGATTCATCATCCATGAAGTGTCGGGAGAAAAAAATTCTGCAAAATAGTTGATTTATATCTCTCTCATTTGGACTCTGATTCGATTATTAAAAAAAAAAAATTGAGTATTTTTCCACAAATATTCAATTTATTCTTCAAATTTGGCACCAAAAGTTTCAAATTTTATATGCAAACTCACTGCCCAAAAAAATTCTGCCAAAAATGAAAAAATAATTTTCCCCTCTTTATCCAAGAAAGTTCTTTGATACCTCTTGTAGTGTAATTGAACTGCAAATATAATAAAATTGTTTGATAAAATAAACCGAAAGAGCCAATACAAAAAATTGCTAAAATGAAAATTCTTTTTATTGATATCTTTAGTGACATCCCTTAATGGATAGTCTCTAGCCTCTATATAGGCTTCATACGTACAATACCATGGGTAATGACCATGAGTCTCTCAATACCATATATCCAATACTATGATCTTATCACATTATTTCCTAACTACTTGTGGTCTTTTACATTATGTAGGTTAACCACTTTATTTATTATCAATGGCCCATTTATTTATTATCCTTACATCTCATTATTACCTTTAGTAATTACATCTATAGCCCATATTACCCCCCTAGGTATGCTACAAAAAACATATGATATTTTCAATTTTGCATATTGTTTGACCCATCCAACCAGATTTTTATGTCCAAAGTCTACATAGTCAGTAGGTTGTTTCCTTGTGAGAAGATCTAACAATATTACTCCATTTGTTGTGCATCTAAAAATCTGGTAATACTTTGGAGGAACATATCCTGGTTTTCTTGTAACTATGCTGGCACTGAGATGGGTGTCCATTACATTCATAATCCTTGTCATTCCAAAATCTAAAACTGTAACTTCAAGATTTTCATGAAGAAGGACATTGCTTGATTTCATGTCTCTATGTATAATGTGAGGAATGAAACTATGGTGAAGAAAAGCCAAACCTCTAGCTACCCCAATTGCAATCTTCTTCCTTACAGGTCAATCAAGTTTAATGCCTTCTTTCATAAGATTATGTAAGACAGTGTCCAAGCTTCCCCAGTGCATATATTAGTAGACAAGTAGTGTCTCTTCTCCATTTTTGTGGTAGCCAAGCAAAGGAACTACATTCTAGTGTTTGATTTTACCAATAATTTCCATTTATGTTGATTCTCAATCTCCTTGTCGTCTCACATGGATAAGTTTCTTGATTGTCACAGTAGTTCCATCTTTGAGTTGGGCTTTGTATACATCCCCAAATCCTCCGGAACAAATCAAACTATTTGCATTGAGCCCATTTGTAGCTTTAAGTAAATGAGAAAAAGTAAGCTTCCTAAGTGTTTTTCAAAGGTTTCAACATTGTTACTAAGTTGTTTTAGTAAACCTGTAATCTTCAAGCACCCATTCATTGAATTAGGAAAACTTTCCATGTACACTTCTCGTAAATCTTCTTTTTTCTTGTGCTTTCTGCTTTTAATTACCACCATTATCAAGCAAAATATACAAAAACTTGAAGCGAGAAACCCTGTGGCTACACTTGCTGCTAAAGAAGCTTGCTTTATGTGAGGATTTAAATGCTCTGATTATGTTGTCCCATCATTATATGAGCAAGGTAGACAAGGCACTCCACAGAGATCTGAGTTGTTTTCATATATTAAAGGAGGAAATGTGGAAAGTTGACTAGATAAAGGGACTAAAATTGTGATATTATTGTTGGAAACATTAAGGTTTGCCATGAAAGATGGCCTAGATAAGGTATAAATCCTTGTAAATTGTTATGAGAAAAATATAAAAGCCCCACCTCCTTAAAGCCTCCCAAGCTAGATGGAATATTACCAGTGAGATTATTATGCCCAAGATTCAATACTTGTAAGTAATACATAGAACCAATTTTTCCTATATCCATCCAAAAACAAGCAAACAAACTTCCTTTGTGAGAGCCAAAAAGAGCTACCACATGGCTATAAAAGTGGAAAAGACAGTAAGTAGACTTGACAATTGTTAGTCCTCGAATCAAGCCTAATTTGTCTTCAAGAAATAATACAGTGTTCATTTTTTTTGTAAAACAAAATTACTCCTAGTCATTTTGATAAAAATAACACACTTACTTACATGCAAGCCAGTGCCATTGTTTCCTCCTCTTTGAGGCCTTTGAGAAAATATGATTTTTCTCAAACATTTATCAGACAATTAAATTATTGAATGTTGAAAGGAAAATTATTTGTGATATGAGCAGTAAAAAAAAAATCTTCATGCTCTAGAAGTCATCTTGTTGAGAGGGATAACAGAATGTCACAAATATCATTTCAGGGGATATACTACCAAGGTTCCATAAAGAAAAAGTAAATATTGGGGAGATATTGGAAACATAAACTTGGACTGGGAAAACTCAGAAAAACTTGAACAAATCAGCAACTTGAAAAACTCAGAGAACCTAGAAAACTCAGAAAAAAAATAGAACAAATTAGCATCTTGAAAAAAAAAAATCAATTTTGGAAAAGACCTGAGATATTTGAAAGAAGACCAGAAATTAGGGCCAACAGGTAGAAATGATAAAATTGAAAAAAAATGTAACTTTAAGACTACAATTTTTTAAATTTGCAAAGAAAATTGGGTTAGACCCAAATTAAATCTCCTAAAATAGTCAGAGATCTATGGCAAGTAACTAAATAGTACTTATATTATTGGAGAATGTGAAGATGCTTTGGAGAGTTAACCTACAGTCCTTATGTAAACCACACATTGGGGTTTATTACATTAAAATAACTGGTTAATTTACATCAGTTATGTCAATATAAGAAAATTAGCAGGAACCAGCCCAACTTTAGCTTGAAATGAACCATGTGATCAACTCTAACCAAGCCAGAAGGGTAGGCCAAAACCACCACTGTGACACTGCCACTATGTTGTTGTTGAACATCGTGAGTATTGGCTTGTGAGTTTTGAATCTCTCTGGGGAAAGAGTTATCGTCTTCACTAATGGATTGAACCCGAAGGAAAATGGCAGCGACGTTGTGTTGGGGCTCATCTTTCAAATTAGAGATAACAGTGGCCTTGCGGCTACCATTGGAATTTTCTGAAAAGAACATGAGATTTTACTATTCGTGAACTAGTCAATAATACATATTTGTGTTAGAATTTAAGTTTCTGTGGTAATTTTTTGGATCATAATGTTCCAAATATATATTTATGTGGATAGGCGTCTTTCACTGCGGGCTTCCGGTGTGAAAATCCTGTTCATCCCGCCCAATAGCAACCCTTCATTTTCATTGTCCTCCTCCCAATTATAAATTTCCATGTGGTAGTAAATATTGACTACATCCACCCATCACGGGTCTTCCAGATTCGCAGGCAGTGTTAATGTATACTTCACTTTGTTGTGAACTAGACTGCCTCACCATGGAAGGATTTACCACGAATTTGGTTCTCCCACGAACAAAGTATTGAGGGCGTTTCGATGCGGGTGGTATAGAAAAAAGCATATGATCGCACGAAGATCAACATCTACCATCGATTCAAATGCAAAACAACTGGTAGATTCATTATCAGACCATCTTGCCCTCTATCACTCAACTTCCATTGACAAGGGTAGACAGACCGAGATTCTTCATCCTGCTTCCAGACGTCCTTGTATCACAGAATGACCATGGAAAGGACAGGCATGGGTTCAAACCCCAGGACGACGACGTTGTCCTTCTCAGCCTTTGCTACAGAAAAGCCAAGGACCATCTGGCCAGGGTTAACACTTACAATGACACAAAGCTAATTTTAATACAGAGCATTAGGCTTTTCTGCTCCACAGAAGGTGAATTTCCATCTCCGTAATGTAGCCAGCTCGATTCCCTGACAGTCGCCGAGGATCTGGTGAAATACAATTTTTTCGCAGTCATGGACACAATTTCTAACTGTGATTTCCTGAGAAGTGCAAAGTCTCCTCCATCGGCTTCCAAGTGGGAGGAGCTGCCATGGCTGAAGGCCAAGGGTTATTACAGCCTCACTTTGTTCGTGGCCAACACGCTGGATCTCTTGCTGCGGCTCTCGTGGCTTCATTCTGACGGCAAGAAACGAAGTTCCAGGATGAATTCTACGCCGAATAGCCATGAAGTGCACAAAAATGGAAGATATTTGGCAGGGATTACTTTGAATGTGCTTTGGAGGAAGAAAGCCTGCATTGATTGGTGGTCTAAGGTGAACGAGATGACAAGATCTGAAGCATTTAAGCTTTCCATTGCAAAGGTTTCCAAATTTGAGGTAAATAAACTTGTTCAAGGCACAAAAATGTACATCAAAATTTTATGTAACAAAGCATTACTAGCAGATAAATACAGTACAATATGGAAAGTAAGCAATGTACCAAAGTTTCATTATGTGACAATGACTTTACATATCACCCTTTTTCCAATTATGCATGCAAAACATGTTCATGCACCGAACACTTTCTAAGGGGTTTGAATATTCTCCTAGAACTTTTAGTAGGTTAAATTCATTTTCTCGCCATTGAAATCACCAAGGGGTTTCAAACTCTTCTTGAATTTGGAGGACTTGGGATGAAATTGGTTCCATCAGGAGAAAGTGAGTGGAATTAGGTTTGATTTAGGGTTTTCAGGATGGCCGCTTTGAAGAGAATTTGATGGCGGGGGGTTTGAAGAGATTGTTTTTCTGTTTTTCATGCGGCGTTTCCACACAATTTTCATGGTGGAAACTGTCTAGATTGTTACCCTTTTCAAATCCATTGTTATACTATAATTAATCTTGTTATAATAACCATACATTTATTTTTATGATCGATTTTATGATAAAAATTTCAATGTCCTATAGGATTCTCTTGACAATTTCACATTCAACTCGTTATATGTCAGTGCTCTACTCTGCAACATCATGGTTTTGGCCTTAGGCCAGGGATCTCCCTACCCTTCTTGGTTTATAACTTCCTCAAATGATTGAGGAGCTCACCATTCCTACCATGTATGATTTCAGGCATGTTCGAGTAGATTGGGACGTAATCTTCGATTGAAATTGAATTATCTTTCCTCCCTACCATTTTCTCTCTGCATTCCATGTTTTTTTTAATGCCATTCTTTGGTTGTTGATTTTATTTTATACAAGTAGGGTTTATGAGGTTGTGGTTTTTGTCATTCTTTTAATTTACTCATTCACATGAACGTGCACCCACAACTTCGAGTTTGTAGCCATGGAAGACTTTTCAGTAGCTAGAGGAGGTAATAGAAGTCTGGTTTTGGCAATGGTGTGGTAGAGTTGAAATTGTGGGCAATGACACACAACACATTCAAACTCTGAAATATAGAGTTAACCTCTTCATTTGAATTTATATTTGTGTTTGGAGTTGGGATAACACGTATCCATCTTCAATGGTAACTGTTGTGAGGGTAATTTCCCCTGACAATGAGCAATTTCCATCCATTTCCTTGCAATGTAATTGATACATCATGTACATCCTCTGTTTTCATGGAAGGAAACCCTAGTGATCTGGAGAAAAGTGAAGACACCTTTGTGTTAATTCTTGCCATTAATGCACTTCTTGATAGCGGAGGACTTGATTTCCATTCGCTAATATAGGCATTCACCCCACATTCTATATTCTTGACAACTCCCCACATTCCTTGGTTCCTAAACAAATACAAGAAACATTAGGGAAAATATTTCTATTTGGTCTCTATTGCAGTTGCAATTTGAGATTCTGATCCAAATCTTGTTCACCATTATTTATATCCTCTAGGCAGCATGCTTGATTTTTCTTTTTCGAGTAATGTGATGATTATTAAATGATATTTTTTTCTTGATCTTCAATTGGAATAGCACCTGCTCTATTTAGTTGGAAATGTTTTGATTTTTTCGTCTGGAATATGTTAAAGATAACAATTTTGAGAAAATAAAAATATTCTTGCCAAGCATGCTCAGATCAAAACTATTGTACATTTTGAATGACTTGGTCTTCAATTGAAAAAGAAGTGTGGGTTTTACAACCACATGACGTCTTGTGAAACTACTTGCCGTTTGCTGCAAATATCTGTTTTCATGCATTTTGACTTTAATGAGATATAAGGAACATAATATTGAGTTTTGTGTGTATACCTTGCTAGATGCATTCGGGTCTATAGAAATTTGATTCTGAGAGTAAGTATTCCAGGATTGAACTTGTGATTAATACTATTCATGAACAATTTGGTGAATGTGCTTCTTCATAAAGGAAGAATCTGTGTGAGAATAGAATGATATTAGAGTGGTTTCAAGGTGTTTTTATCTGACTAATTCTCTGTTAACATTAGTGAAATGAAATCTACTCTTAATTTCTAAGCATTTTGTTTTATTTAATAGATTTTTAAAGTTTGATTTATATTTTGGGGTTAATGCTACGAGGGTGTATCGAATCCTTCACTCCGAAGACACAACAAACCAAGACGTGTTGACCTATACTATTCCAGCTAGTGCATTCCAGCAAGTATATTCTATTGGATTCTTTGGTGACTTTTTTGCAAAAAAATTTGTTTATAGTCTTTAATTGTCAAATCTCTATACTTACATATTTTTTTGTTTAAATTTTCCTTTATATTTTGATAGTGGAATCAAGGAAAGGAGATGGACAATTTTCTACGTGTGAGGTGATCCTATTTCTTCACAAAGACATGGGAATCCCATGGGAGATTGCAAATATTGGAGTCTACCAAGGAATGCGGGGAGCTGTCAAAAATATAGAATGTGGGGTGAACTCCTCCGTTGTCAATAAGTGCATTAATGGAAAGAATTAACACAAAGGTGCCTATAGATTTTTCCATAGAAACAGAGGATGTACATGATGTATCAAAGACATTGTAGGGAAATGGATGGAAATTGCTCATTGTTGGGGAAAACACCTTCGCAACAGTTAACATTGAAGATGGATACTTATTCTCCCAGCTCTTGACACAAATATAAACTCAAATTAGAGGTTAACCCTGTATTTCAGAGTTCCAATGTCTTGTGATCGAAAACATCTCTATAAAAAATATCCAAGGAAAAACTAAGCGAAGAGGAGAAAGAAGACTTATTTGTACAAAGCTTCTTCATAAAGGAGAAACTTGGTCAATGTGCTTCCTCATAAAGGAAGCATCCGTGTGAGAACATAATGATATTAGGGTGGTTTCAAGGTGTTTTTATCTGACTAATTCTCTGTTAACATTAGCGAAATGAAATCCATCTCTTATTTTCTAAACATTTTGTTTTATTTAATAGTTTTTTAAAGTTTGGTTTATATTTTGGGGTTAACGCTACTAGGGTGTACCATATCCTTCACTCCCAAGACACAACAAACCAAAACATGCTGACCTATACTATTCCAGATGGTGCATTCAAGAAACTATTTTTTATTGCATTCTTTGGTGATTTTTCTACAACAAATTTGGTGATCTTTCTACAACAAATTTTGTTTATAGTCTTTAATTGTCAGATCCATGTACTTAAATATTTTGTTGTTTAAAATTTCCTTTATAGTTTGATACTGGAAGCATGGAAATGAGATGGACAATCTTATGCCTGTGAGGTGATCCTATCTCATCATGAAGGCATGGAAATCCCATGGGAGATTGCAGAGATTGGCGTTCGCCAAGGAATGTGGGGAGATGTCAAGAATATAGAATGTGGGGTGATTTCCTGTATTAAGGAATGGAAATCAATACCTCTAGTGTCAAGAAGTGCTTTAATGGCAAGAATTAACACAAAGGTGCCTGCAGATTTCTCCAGATCATTAGGGTTTCCTTCCATGGAAACAGAGGATGTACATGATGTATCAAAGACATTGCAGGGAAATGGATGGAAATTTCTCATTGTTGGGGAAATTACCCTCGCAACAATTACCATTGAAGATGGATACCTTTTATCCCATCTCCTGACACAAATATAAATTCAAATGAGAGGTTAACCCTATATTTCAACGTTTGAATGTCTTGTGATCAAAACATATTTGTAAAAAATATCCATGGAGAAACTAAGCAGAGAAGAGAAAGAAGATTTACTTGTACGAAAGGCACATTTTGAAACTTTCACTTGAACCGTGTTCTGTGAGAATAATGAAGAAATAAGAATTAGTTATTAGTTATGGGTGGTTGAACTGAATTAGTTAGGAATTGGTTGCCAGAATTAGTTGTTAGTTTCCTATATAAGTATCATGTATTGAGCAGATGAATTAATGAAGATTGTGTGAGCGTTGTCTCACTTTGCTGAGATTTCTGCCTGTGTTTTATTGTAGTTTTTTATTCTAATTTGGTATCAGAGCTTTGTGCCTGCGCCTCTCTCCTCTTCGCGGGCAATGATCTGAGTCTGCCATTAGAGTGTGCGCAAGTGTTGTTGAACGTATTTTTTTTGGGGTACGCATTAACCTGGGCAGCCCTGCCGTTGGCCACAGTAGCACCTTAGCCATATTCCATCAGCGGATTATCAGTTTTTTTTTTGTTCTAATTACAGTGGCAGCATACGGTTTTTTTGTTTAAAACGGTTCAGTTTTCTGTTTAAAACGGTGGCAGCATATACGCAGAGTTTTTTTTTGTTATAATTCACGTTAGACAGCTATTTTTATTCTAGTTCCTTAGGCGGTAATTTGCAGAGTTGAATTTCTCAGGGAGTGAAGCCTGTGTTTATTTGTGTTATTTTGTGTCACGGCTGTTCGAACATTCCCTGTTGTTGTCTGGTAGCATCCACTGCGACCCCGCTGCTATAGTCGCTAAAGGCTCTGCCGAAAAATATTGCTGTTAAGAATCCCCCTGCACATTGTAGCGTGTGTCACCTTCAGTCCCAAGATATTTAGGTATTGTTTGCAGTCTCGGTCATCGTTTTATTGGTCAAGTGCATGTAATGCATTGCTAAGCTTTCCTTGAATTTGCGATTTGTTGTTTGAATTTGGTTATTGGTGGAGAAATGGCTAATCCCCTTGCAGATTCATATTTAAATGAGTCTACAAAACTTGATGGCGAAAATTATGTCAATTGGAAATTTAAGATCACAACAGTACTGGAGGCATACAATCTCTGGACGATTGTCAAAGGTGACGAGATCAAGCCTCCACCTCCTAATGCCACTCAAGATTGGGAGAAGTGTGAAATGAAAGCAAGGGTGTTGCTACGCATGTCAGTGAAGGACAATATTATTCCTCACATTCGGGACTGTGAAACATCAAAGGCGACATGGGACACTCTCAAAGGTTTGTATGAGACTACTAATGCCAACCGTATTTTATTTTTAAAAACAAAGCTGCTATCTATCAAAATGGATGCCAATGAAAGCATTAGCAATTTTGTTTCCCGAATTAAAGACTTTAGTGATAAGCTTGGTGATATTGGTGAAAAGGTTTCTAGTACAGATTTGGTAACTGTTGCTTTAAAGGGGTTAGTTCCCGATTACAAAGTCTTTATTTCAGCTCTCTCAGCAAGACCGACACCTCCTACATTTGAAGAATTGGCTGGAATTCTTCTTCAAGAAGAAGAGCGCATGAAAAATTTTGACCTGGAGTCAAATGGTTCTGATTTGGCTTTGACTGCAAGAGGCAGAAGACCATTCCGAGGGAGACCATGGGACAGAAACAGAGGCCGTTTTCAAGCAAAGAAAAAAGGTATGGCACCTCCTGATTCTTATGTTAAAATGAACATTGCATGTGATTATTGTGGAAAACCTGGACATCTGGCTAAAGATTGCTATAGGAGAAAGAACAATGAATCAAATCAAAGACATAACAGGCATAATGGAAATTACACAAACAGACACACCTCAGTGAATGATGGATTTAAAAATCTTAAGTTATTTCTTTCTGATGCTGCATTGTCTGCTGAAACTGATGATGAGAATGCTTGGTTCATAGATTCTGGTGCATCGGCACACATGACTTGTAATAAAGAATGGTATGATAAATATTATGAGAAATCTGATGGTACACACATTTACCTAGGAGATGACAGGTCACTTAAAGTTCAAGGCCATGGCATAATAAATGTGTACTTACCTAATGGACAAATGAGACAAATTCATAATGTGATGTATGTACCTGCTCTCAAAAAGAATTTGCTATCTGTTTCCACTATCACTGATAA